>JAVSBS010012932.1:0-31460 GCA_033124195.1 Coracias cyanogaster | reverse complement strand
CCTCTCCTCTCCTCTCTCCTCTGGTACAGCCCCATGCTGGGTCAGAAATCAGAATACTCCCTTGGGAAGCTACAAGTTCACAGTCCAAGAAGCACAAAAGACATAATTTTGACTTTCACTGCTCTTACAGGACTGTCCAAAGCAGTGAGCTGAAGAGCCAGTATCTCATCAGAATTGTTCCACTTTGTATAACTAATTGTCACTGGAGCAAGGAGAGAAGGAATTTTCCACTCTGCTCCATCCATTCCACTCTGTCTGAGGCTAATGCATTTCACTGAGGAGCAATTCAGCCCAGCCTCTGAAAATTGACCAGTAATTCAGAGTGCCCAGATAGAGGCATGTTGAAGGGATTTTCAGAAAATCTGTAATTCTCAACATGCCTCAGCCAGGCCTCCCTGAACTGAGCACCACCTGGGGCCTCCACCCCACCATTCATCCCTCAGCCCCTAGTCATTTGGGAAAAATCTCTCATTAATCCTCTCCTGTGCTTTAGAACTGTCAGACCTATAGTCTGGTGCTCATAGAGAAGTAGTTATTGGTGAGTGTTCAATTTTTTGCTGGTGGCATTTCCCAGTACTCCATTGTGAGCAGCATGTGTTTTGTTGGCTAATCTGATATGCAAGGAAACTATTGTTGAGAAATGGCTTTCACTCTTGCAAATCAGGCAGCTTGTTGTGCATGTACTTTTCTTTTTGAGAACTTTCATCTATTCAGCCACAGCTTTGGTCTGTCTCTCAGCCTCGGATATTTCTCTTGAGGGCTCAGCACTATCTTCTCTTTCACAAAAGCATTTTTGTTGCCTCTACCTCCTCCATAAGATTTCCAAACTGCTGGCTGAAATGCCATTCTCCTTCCAGCCTTCTAAACCTGGCACCCTTCATGCTGCTGGTGGTGGCAGCTGCTCCTGGGAACATATCTGGTGCCAGGGCCTTGGCCTCTAGACCTTTTTTTGCTCTTATTTGATTTGAGTGTTGATCTCTTTTCAGCTGGAAAAACTTTGCATTAAATGGAGCATATTTCTATTAGAAATTAAAAAACCTGCAACAGTTTTTAAAGTAGCCTGATAGTTTTAAAGTACTGTAGGAGTTATTTTTGAGGCAGGTGCATTACCACAAGGGTAATGAGCTAGGATACTGTCCTTGCATCATGTAGAGCCCTCCAGGCCTCCAGAAAATCTATATCCATATTTTGATAAGAATTATCCTCAGCTGAACTCCTGCTGGCTCTGTGGCCTCAAAGATTTATGTGCAAACTTTTTTCGTATATCAGAAGTGTGATTCAATGGTTGCAGATCTTGTATACATCACAGGGGATAAAAAGTCTTTAAAAAGAGCAAAAGGAGAATACTGCATAGATTTTTTTACACCAGTAGACAAAGTTTTAAAGCCAGAAAGATTTTCCTAAGTAAAAGTGTTCCATTTTCTTATGGTGCCAAAACCATGGCTTCGTAATTAAACCTGAAATAAGCATATAACTCCATGTTCACTTCATTTAACTGCAATCAAAAGGCATAAAAATTGAGTAGGAAAATAAGAACTTGAGCCAAGCCAACCCCCTCAGTGGTGCTTTATTTTGACTGTCATGAAACACCAAGGGCTTTCATCAACTTGGTGGCTTGCCAGATGTATCAAGCACTTTAAACAAGTCCTACAGGTACTTCATGCTCTAACGGCCTTCAGTAGTCACCATTAAACTGTCATATACTCACCCAATGATAAAATAAGTTTTTTATTAGGGCAGTCAGGAAGGAAATGCACAGATATTCTAGCTGCAAAATGTTGGAGTGCTGCAAAACAGACAGTAGTATTTGAATCCCTCTAAGGCAGCCCCGTAGGAGAGCAGCAGTTTTTTCATCACAGATCTTCTTGAAGGAGTAGTATAAACTTAGATTAATATAGTATACAGAGGAGACTAAGTGTGAACCAGAACTCTTATTCTGCAGTCCCTTTTGCAAACATGGCATCCCAATAACTGGCCTTGTCTTTAAATGCTTACAAGTACAATGTAACAGGTAACTGGTGGTAATCTGTATGGGTATATCAGGGAACAAGTAAATTATACTGATAAGTTTAATCAGCTACAGCCTTAACAGCCTAAATAATCTTCTCTTGCCTTAGAAGAATGTTCAATGTGAAGTTTCAGTTTTTAGTATCACAGCACTTTGTGTGGTTCCCTTTGCTCTGCTTTCAAAGTTGTCTACTTATCTGGCCTGGGCCAAAACAAGATGTTGCAGATAATTTTCAGTATCTTGCCAGTTATGGGTTCTTGTGCAGCTGCTCAGTCAGTAAATGCTCCTCCCTTCCCTTCCTTTGTGGGCAGGGAAATGTGGATAGCTTCCACCAACTATGGCTCTGATATTTTACCCTGGTATCCAATGATGGACACAGCTTGGTTCACAGAGTACCACTGGAACAGCTTAGAGAGTAAGAATGAATACTGAAGAGAGAAGAATGAGCATCTGACCCTTCCAGTCCTTATTCTATCTCCAGAAATCAGACTAGTTGAGCCTCTGTACGAATTTTATCTCAGTTCTGCCTTAGGGCAGTTCTTGACACTGCCTTGGTTGCTCCTCTGGCTACCAACCTTGTCAGCATGTACCTTGTGTGGACATCTCCTTTACTCCAGCTCTCCTGTCCTTTGTCTCCTATCACTCACAAGCAGCACTTATCCCCCATCTCCTATTTGTGTTTGCCACTGTGCTCCATTGCCACCCCTGTTCCTCATCATATGCAACTCCAGACCATGAGGACTGCATGGCACTGCTTGTTGGCCGGGATTTCCTGCTCTTCATCTGTGCTTGCTCCTTGCTCTTCCAGTTACTTGCAAGGAATGGGGGCGTGAGTGACACAGTAACAGCCCCAACATGCAGTCACCATGTTCACACACCAGAAATTAAAGCTGACGATATAATGCCTGGCGATAGAAGACTAGCAGAAATAAAGCTGTTGTGAAGAGAAAAAAAGCATGTTTAGCTCTTTGGAAGCTTGCTCAAAACTAGCCCTGAAACCCCTCTTGGTGTTTCAGCCCTCTCCTTGGGAAGGTATTTAGATGGGCACTTCACAGTGCTGACAAAGACTTGTGATGCCCAAGCTTGGTTTTATTTAGGGCAAAACTAAACCATGACAACATAACAGCCATGGTATTGTAGGAAGGTGGAAAGAAGAGGGTAGAGGGATTTCCTCAGCTGTGAGAGATGAAGAAAAGTGCTGCCCTGACATATGGCATGGCCAGGGACCCTGGGCTTTCCTCCACCAGAACGCTCCAGCCCTTCCTTCACCTGACCTTATTGACTTAGCCTTTCACAGCCTGTGCTGGCTGAATAGAAAAGGAGATCTAGCCACTTTCCAGCAGTTGAAATTTCTTAAAAACGGCTTACAACAGTTTTTATTCATACACAATATCAGAATCAATTTGAAGGTCTGACAGTCTGAATTCCTTCCAGGCCTGGAAGCAATTGTTCCATATTTTATAGGTGAGATGAAATCCCCTTCTGTGCAGACGCATGTAGTTCCCATTTCTAGCCTACAGAGAACTGGAGATATAAAACCTATTCCACAGGAAGAAAACATCAATCTATATCCTGTAGGCCACAAAACAATCACCAGAAAATAATGAGCTTTGCTTGCTGCTGACCTGAGCAGAATTCAAACTGTGAAAATTTCCATAACCAAGATCAGTCAGTTTAGCTAAAGAGCCTAAGTGGGTAGCTGGTTTTAATTTTTGCATACTTGACTTTTGCTGTTTGATTATTTCAGGTATCTCATTTTCTTGAGTATTACTTAGAGGAGGGATGAAAATAAAATGGTACATGAAACCACGAAATAAAATAAAACCGACATTCACAAAAGAAAGAGAAAGAGGAGGTCTGATTCAAAGCAAGCAAAATTTCACTGGAATAGACAGAGATGCTTTGTTTGTGCCAGGACTCTGTTTTTCCCAGAAAAGTCCAATCTAGAAAAAAACAGGATAGAGGAAGATCATCATTATTACCGCAGGCACTTAATTACATTTCCTAACTGTATCTTGATTGATCTGTAAGGTTTTTAGAGATAGTGAGCCAAAAAAGCATTAAGGGGGAAAAAATTGAATTTTAAGGAAACCTTATCAAGTCAATAATTTTCCCTGGCTCCTTTTTTTCATTCCTTGAATCCCTTCATAAAAAGAAACCTCCCTTCAGCCCCAGAAGTGTCTTCATGGCGGAGGCTGCCAGAGCCAGCGCTGGGGCTCTGCCCACTCTATCTGCAGCCCTCTGTGCCAGCTCTCTGTGCAGCTCTCCCCTGTTCGTGGGCCAGCATGGGCACCTGGCTCTGCACAACGCTTCTGTGACATGGCCCAGCATCACTGGGATTTTCCCAGCTGCTAGCAAAGCGCTGCTGGGTCTGTGACCCCAGCCAGTAGATAGAGCTTGACAGGTAGAAGGAGGCCTGCAGGGAAGTAGAGCTCTTACAAAATAGCTTGGCAAATGATAAATAAAAAAGAATTAGTATCAAAATAAAGGTCTTATCATGACTATATTTCACCCACACTTACTTCACCTGCTATGCACCAGGGTAGGGCCATGTCATAACATTTGAAGGGATGGAGGTTTATGAACCATACAGCTCCTGAGCAGACAGACATTGATGAAGGTTCAAGTTGAGACAGATTTAAACAAATCCATAGTGGTTTTAATCGGGGGTGGGTTAGCAGCTGTCCTGTTCATTTGAGAAGACAGGGCTGAAATCATTAATAATACCTAGTTACTCACAGAAGACTTGGTCTCAATATCCACCACTGATGCCTTGAACATGGAATCATTACTGGATTGGTAATTCTTGAAAATATGCATGCTTTGTGGAGGACACTGTCATTTTGCATTAATTTGATAGTCTGGCCTTTCTACTGCAGGTTTATTTAAATGTATGCATTTTGTTAAAAAAAAAAAAAGAAATCACAGGTAGGACATCCACTTCCCTACGACATTTGCTAGTGCTGTCAAGGGCAGCTTTATACAGGTATAAACAGGTCCTAGGTGAAGATGCTGTTCGTTTTCCTCAGCAGGCTCAGCATGCATGCTTGAGTTCTCATGCTGTGGAAATCTGCTCCCTCTGACTAGCAGGTGGAGAAACGAATTATAGCAACCATCCCTCCAGGCCAAAAAAATTCTACTGGTTGTCACAGCAGTTAGGTGTGAGCTGTCATTGTCCTTCACTTTTGGGGGGATGTTTTTGTCTGCGGATCAGCTAGTATTATCATCTGCTCACTTCCTAAGGTGTTGTTTCGACTCTGTTGCCTTTTTCACCCATACCACAGAGCCATTAGGCACAAACTGTACTGGATTGTCCTAATGAAACCCAGTGACTACTGTGCTCAGGTTTTGCTGTCCCCACTCCCTAGTGAGCTGACCCTTGGGGGAGTACTGCTTGACATGTCCCTCTTGATTCCTGTTCATGGTGTATTCTAGGTCAGTGCCTTCACACTCCCTGTACTGTAGCAAATTTCCCCTGTTCGTTAAAAGAAAATAATCAACGAAAATGGAAGTTTTCCAGCTACTCTAGTTAAGCAAACAACTACATTTAATTTGGAACCTACATTTCCTTTGTTTCATTCTGTTTTGCCATGTAGAAACAAGACAAATACCCAAAAGGTATGAAATCAACAGCATGTAGCCAATAGTATGTAGTCCACCTAAAATGGGCTTACTTATAACTCTCTGGTGAGGAAAAGATACTGATGGGACCAATACCAACTTAGAAATATTTCCAAGAAATCTGATCCTTCAGAAGAATCAGATGAGTCACAATTACTCATTTGCTCCTTCAGCTGGTTGGGGAGGGGGACATGGAGAAATAGCTTATTAATATTGGCTCACAACATTTAAAAATTGCAACAATCCACATGCAGTTCAGTCATAGTGGCTGATGTGTAGGGGAGACAGAGCCAAGATCCACCCAGCCTCCATTGCTTCTCTCCCAAACTTGTAGCTTCACTAATTCCTGTTGCAGTCAGGCCCAAGGGTTTGAGCTGTCTGTGTAGGAGTGTTTGCAGGTGGTATTTCTCCAAGGTACAGTGTAACACTGCCACATAGACTCTGATAATCCAAATCATCACCTAGCCTTGTAAAAGGGCAAGCTGAGTGGTAATGCTAGCTGATTTTTGCATTACATCTCCAGGTCTGCCAACCAATCTTTGCTTCAAGACCTGGGCTGAGCAGCAGTGGGCTCCACGTGAACTTTCGACATATAATCAGGGAGAAAGGAGGATAAGGTGCCTCTTCAGAAGGCTATGCTTTTGGTGGTTTAAAGACAAAAGAGACTTGTATCAGAAAACATTTGTGTACAGGCAACTTGAAAATATCCAGGTAATGTTATGACTGAATTACCTGACTATTTTCACAGGAAACTCAGCTATAGCAAACCTCCATTTATAGGAAAGCAAATTAAAGTCACTAATTGTTTCATATGTGCAATGTGGGAATTGCAGTTTCATTTATAATGAAAGTTTGATTACACCGTAATTGTTCTGGCAGAAAAATGACTCCATTTTCAGAGGCTTCTGCTGTGTTTTCAGACTGTGTCCATGTCTACAATAGTTTTTATATTCCTTGACTAACATTGTGAAATCACATCTCTTCAAGCTTTCCCAGAATTGTGATTCCTATTGCCTGATTCTCAAAATCCAGACAAACTCGAGGAAACACACTCCTTTAGGTGGAAAAGCAAACAGAAATGCAGTGTTTTGCATAGTCTGGTAAGTCCTGACTGTTCTGTGCAGAATCCTAGGGGAAATGCCGACTCATGCTTTTTACTTTACTCCGCAGACCTCTGCACCTGACATGTCCTCTAATGTTTTTCTTCTTAAAGAAAACCCTTGTTCCCTTCCAAAAGGTGTTTCTGCCACTTCCTACCAGAGCTTATCTAGTAATTGCCTACAGAGTATGAACGTTCTGCACTGAGCGTCTGGCATGAAAAAAACATCATTGGAAAGACCTTCATGAACCTTTTCCTAAGGTAATTAAATGTATAAATCACACTCCTCATGACCTTCTCTCTCCTGTAAAATGTTTTGCTTCACACTCATCCATGAAGATCATCGCCAAGGTGGTTATTGGTATAACTATGAAAGTTACAGTTGTTAGTATTTCTCCTATATGCTTGCACTGGTGAGACAGTGTTTTAGGACCATGAGATGTTTGTAGCAGGGATCTAATTTTCCTGGATTTCTATGTCCAATGCCTATAGGCCTGAGAGCTTTATAGAATAATATATAGCAATAATAACCTGAAGTTTATCAGTTATGCTTCCCTTATAACTTTTCCAGTGTCTTCTCCTGCTACAAAAGAACACTGTAGCTATCAGGTGGCATAGGAAGGGAGTAACCCTATAGCTCTAGTTCCATAGAAACCCAAGGGTAGTTACACATAGTACAGTGAAGGAAGAAGTGTTTGTAATTAATATCAAGAGATACGGGTGCAAAGTGGCTGACAACACCACGTAACTGTGGTCTAAAGCAGGGAGACTTGCAGCTGAGACCAAGAGTGTTGTTTCCATGTCATTGATACCAAGATTGAACTGTGATGTGAATTTTCACATCTCTGGAGTGAGATGGATTCAGTTTCCTCGAGATCAACTCTCTGTAGTCTGAAAGTGTGAGGAAAGTGTGTTGTGCCACTTTCTGTGCATCCTTTTGTGAAAATGAAACAGATTTCCAAGATATGAGAAAATTAACACTCCAAATGAGTTTTGCCAGATGACTTCAGCCTTTTCATATTAAACACTCTTTCACAATAAGGTTTGCATTTTTCTGAGTTACAGTTCTAGGCATCAGCAGTAATAAGCTTTAGCATTTAGATGGCATTGCTAATGAATTTTTATGTGTGACAGGTCTCTGGATGGAAAAACTACTGTATTAACATTGAAAAGTGGAACTATTTTAACCTGGGTTATTTAGAAGCTTTTACTCTGCTCACATTTTGTAAATACTAATGACATGTTTCACTGCTAATGTTACAAATCATCCACGTGACACATGCATCCACATATATTTAAGCACAGCAGTGAACAAGATGTGTCACTATTTTAGAAAATCTCAAGGTTCTCAACTGGAGAAACTGGTACTTCTAAAAGTCTGGTCATCCCTACAGAGTACTTGCAATCTTCTGAAAATCTCATTAAAAAATCTGTCTTCCAATTTCTTCTTGTGATTTGTGTTTTTCTCTGAAGGCCTTTCAGCAATCTCACATTAATCTCCTTGAAATTTCAATAATTCTGTATTTGTAGAGGCTGAATTTATGGTAAATACATCTGCATCTTTCAGGAGTTTCAGGTAGGCTAAAAATCTCCTTTGACCAGTTACAATAAATGTCTTGGTTTGGATAACATAAAAAATATCCATTAACAATTAACGCTAGTACTGAGGTACATCCCATAACTGATTAAGTCAAATTGCATTCTTGATCAAACATATGAAGACATCTGATGACACTGGAAAAATATAATTAGCGAATTTGATTGTAATCTCTCATAAACCAAATTAACATATGCAAAATGATTCAGATAATGCTTTAGGAATCTAAAGAGAATTCTTATTATGTTAAAATGTCATAAGCCAGACACTGCCATGAAAGGAAAGAAAGGTAAAACTAATTAGAGCATTTCCAGTAAAAAGCACTTTTCATTACAAAGTTCCATATGTCAAAACTGAAACTATTAAGAGAAAATAGTTTGATTTAGTAAGTCTCAGGATAATTTAACTTCCAAATTATCAAAATACCTCTTTTTGGTTCTTCAAAGGAAAAGTCTTATTTTCTGACATAAAATGCCTTTTTTATTCAGCAATTTTCATTAACGTATCATGAAAAAGCATTAAAAAATAACAATCCGTTACCAGAAAAAAAATCATGTTTTGATTAAAACAATCTCTTTTATTAATATGACATCACACATAATTTTTTTTCTCTTTGTCCTGAGTGAGCTTTGTAATCTCAAAAATTCCTGCAGATTCTAAACATGCTTTGCATTCAGCTCTTGCACACATGTCAGCATTTGATTATCTCAGAATACTGTGTCATTGGTTTTAGTTAGGAGTCATGAGACAATGTCAGTATTGTGAAACCTGTCCAAACTTCAGAATTCTTTATTTGGGGGCATATTTTTTTTCAGCATGTCTTTTCAGACAGAGGTACGTTTTAAATGCTTAACATTTTTCAGTCTTTTCTTTCCCAAGACCTTATTACCTTGTATAAATAGCTATTGCGTGATGTTAGGCCTTTCTCTATCATCCGGTGATAGATAGTTGATCTATCAGTGTATATTCATGTACAAATCCTTTCATTTTCTGTTATAAACTTCCATTGTTGGTTCCATGATTTTTTTATCTGCAGTTCCTTTGATCTTAAATAAATTAATTTGGAACCACAAGTAGTTGACCGAGTTTCCTACAGAAAAGCATTTAATATACTACTTTTTGACCTCTGCTGTCCCACGTGTGAAGAGGAATGTTAAAATTCATACCACGTTTAGCAGGACAAAAGATCTTGGCTTGGGCACATTCAAACAGAATTTTAAAAATAATATCCATGCAGGTAGCTTCTCAACTACTCACAGCTTACTTGGACGCCTTTATTTAAGATTTTGATGTCGCCATGATCAAAGAGAAACTGCCTTTCCAGAAACAACACTGAAATCAGTGGAGGGACTACTCGATAAAAGCAAAACCTTAACCTTCAGGCAGATCCTTATCATCAACGAAACCTAAGCGTCAAAGCACTAGTTCAATGTACTAAGACTTGAGTCAGAGGCACCTACCTGCTGGATCAGCTTCAATTTCACAGGGAATTAGATGGCAGATTTTTGTCATGAGCACAAGAGCAGCCTGTTCCTAAAGTCACTGGGACTTTTGATGAGTGAGACAACATCTATGCTATGTGTTGAGGCAAGACACAACCACATTCAGAGTTACTGGCTGATGCCTGAAGGCTCTGGACTGGCACTGTTATCCAGAGCTTGATCTTGAGCTCCATGAGTCCATGGCTCCTTGGTGTTTGGTTTATTCAAAGTGCAAACAAAGAAATGTCCCTGCATGCCATGTAGACCTATCTAAAGTGTCTGCAAGGAAGGCTTGTACACATTTTACAAGCAGCAGATGCGAAGGTCCTCGTAAGTATAAGAAAACCAGACACTAAATGCAAATAGCTGGTGCCTCTGGACCAACAACGTAGTGAAACTATTGGCAGTTGACCCACAAACCCCATAATGTTACTCATGCTTTATCCAGAGGGGAACTCAGCCAGCCACTGCTTACAGGGCAGACACTAAATCTGTGCAGGCTCCATGTCATTCATTTTGGTGTGTGACGTGTGTCAGAGAAGATAGACATGCGGAGCCAGGACTCATTAACACACTGATACATATCTACCACTTATTCATGGAGTAAGACTCATATGCATGTTCAACAGGACAGTGAGAGGACACAATGCTGCACAATAATGCTTTTAGGGCAAACCCTGACCCTGTAAGACAACTACCAAAGGCTGCAAATCTTCAGTCTTTCACCCTACGGGGAACCAATAAGGGTCAGCTTGTCACTTGCTGACAGATCCTGCCAATGGCTATGCTTAACTGAATTAACCTAACTCTGACTTTGACCAAGGTGTCTGTTTCTATATTGGAAACCTCAGACTTAATCTGAAAATACTCAAATCTGATTGAGTTTTCTGCAGGATCTGCACAGGCTTGAATTTGGCCTTCCAAATCTTCCTGCACGTCACTCCTGAGGGAGAGGAATGCTCTCTTGGCTCTGTAACAGCTGATGGGAATTATTATCAAAATCAGTAACAGATGACCTCCATCTTTTCTGAGTGTGGATGGACAAGTACAGGGCAGGAAGGACATGGGATTATGTGTAGATGTGGATGATGTTCATGTCCAAGTGAATGCAGGTGCTCAAACTCTGGCTGCTAGCATTCAGGATAAATCAAAACCCAGTAAGTCCCAATATTGACTCACTTTTCTGAGAAATAAATAAGAAATAATTCAACTACAATCAATATATTGTGTAGCATATGCCAGAAGGAAACCCAGTTCATCATCTGGGACATTTTTCTGTTGGCCTTTAAAGGGACCCTTAACTGTTCTGAATACCACATGGCTTCCTAATCCACTGAGTTCTCAACATAATTTCTGAGAAAAGGAATATCTCTAAGAAGATTCACACTTTCAGTATCCCATTTCCTAGAAAGAGGCACCACAACAGCCTCCTTCAGATTACAAGATTCCAATTTGTGACCAAAAATGTTCTAATGCCTCCTGTATCTCCAAAACTGCTGTTTTTATTATTCCACTTCTCACCAGCCAGGAATTCAGGCAAAAAAATAAAATAAAAATACACCGACTTTTATAATAATGGCGTGAAACTGAGTGCAGGGAGAATGTGCAGCTACAATGACATCTTCAAGACAGAGTTAAAGACAACAATAATTTAGCAGGTCAGTCAGCAGCAACACACTAACAACTAAATCCAAAGGCAATTGTCTTCAGTTTTGTGGCCTTACCATAAGTAGAACCAAAGCTCACCTCCAGGCAGCCAGCTTGCTATTATGAGAAGTAGATCTAACACCCTTACACTCAAGCTGCACTCAGCACAGATTCCTCTTTCACACAAGTTTTGCAGCAGCCTTGAGGTTATGTTAAACATAAGAAAGTTATTTCAAGCATGTAGCTGCTGAACAGGAGCTATTAGAGGCTTAGCCTCTACTTCTATACATGAGTATCCAAGAGTGTCCATCTGAAAGATGTCCAAGCAGAGAAGGTTCTGACTGGAAGTTGCCACCCACCTCCTACCCTTTAATTTTGGTATGGATAGATCTGGTCTTTGGTCAGTACTGTCTCCTCTGAGACACAAGATCAAGGGTTAAGAAGGTTTGATGTATCTCAGGATAACGCTAGATAACCATCTAGCACAATACGGTGCTCAGTGTTCAAAGGTTAAACCTCATCACACCAATCTCAGGATCATGTATCCAAAATTTGGATGAAAGAAGGCCAGATCCACCTTGAAATGAAAAAGGAGTTTGCCACCAGATACAGACCCAGATGTCAGTGCAAGCAGGAGCCATAATGACCACAAGAGCAGTAGCAGTATCAGCAACTGCTCAGGTTTCATCTAGAACAGACATTATGTTATGCTGTGTTATGTTTAATAGAATCCAAATTCTATATGTAGTTAGGTGAAATATGCTGAAATTTGCCTGCTTGCTGTCATTACACATGAAAATTCCACCTACTGATGATATATAGTGAGCCATAAACCTCTACAGAGTTCAGCAAATATTTCTTGTTTTCAGAATGTTCCGATGTTACAACAATGTGACTCAGGACTTACTACGTACAGCTGTTTCTTTTAATCTAGTGTACTTAGGTTCAATGTCAATTTTAGACACTCCCCTTGGAGCTACATGAAAAATGAAGTCTTGATCATTGCCCAGCTTTATGGAAATTCAATGCAAGCAATTATGAGCTGAACCCTGAGAAGGTCACATTTATAAGAGCGAATAAGGGAGCTTAGCAAGAACAACTACTCTGTGAACAGCAGAGACAAAATGAAGTGCAGATGTGCTCAGCTGCTCCCTGCCTCCATGGTGCTTGCTGACCTGATGCCAACCATGCCTCAATTCTGGGATCCCCTTCCCAAGCCATTGCCCAGCAAGCATCAATCCAGTTGATAGCACTTCTGTGAGTGAAGTGGGAGGCAGACATATGAAGGAGCAGGAACTGGGATCACCCATGATCTGGGTGCCACTCCAAGCAGCAAAGAGTCTTTTACTCTCTCCCAGTGGCCTCTGTCTTTAGTCTGCTTGGGCTTTTGAAAGTTTTGGAGTGGGGTTACCTTTTCTGAGGGATCTTTGGCTGCAAGTTAAAAAAAGATCCCTATTTCAGTGCTTATGTTGTATTGAATTATTCTGGCAGAAAAGGACTCAATACTTCTCGTCCTCCCATTTTATGTTATCTTTCTTTACCACTGAGTGAAATAAAAAAATACAGGTAAAAAAAAGCCTTGCTTATATTTCACATCTATTCTTTTATTGCATTTCCTTTTTGCCTTTCTACATCATACCTTTAAAATCCTCTGTTTTTTAAAAAAACTACCAAAAGGTAACAAGTAAAATAAGACATTGCAGTCCTGCGGAAACTGATTCATTCCAAATGAAACTACCTTTGATATGGTATGTTCTTCAAAATAATACTTCTTTCTTCTGCCAGCCCCATTATTCAGTTTTGCAGGCTTGAAAAGAAATAGATGTACAGTTACCTATGAACCCTCTATGACTTCAGAATAATGAAGACTATTTACATTTTGGTATTTTAATTTTATTTTTTTTATTTAACCAGTCTTTCAGGAATATTTTGGTAACTGTCAAATGTCTGTAATTTATCACAATAAAGAACTGTTGAATGGACAGAGGTATCATTTTCCTGTTCTAGTCTAAATCAGAATTGCTGAATGAATATACTGTAAATATGCTGAGATAATTGTTAATAGTAAGTCTTAGATTTGAGTGGTAGAATCCTCAGGAGTTTGCCTATGGACAAGCTGACTCCTGGCATCACTCGCACTGAGGAGTTCTCATGTACCACAGTGAACTGTTTATCTATGGATTTACACCATAAAGTTATATAGTCATATAAATTGAGAGGCAAGTGCAGTAAAGGTCTTCTTAAATAACAATAACTGTGTCCAATTCACAGAGGCTTTTTGGCTCTGTTCCGTCCTTAGAGCTTTATATTTAGACTAAAACAGATGTAAATTGCTCATGCCCTGATCTAGTAGCATTTCAGATACTAACTAGGAAAGAGGTAGAACTAAGAAGTATGCAGCTTATATTTGTGATGTGATTGACAAAAGTGCTGCAAAGGTGATGCTGTATAGGTCAGGAGTGACAGCATGTTTACAAGACACATGGATTTGTCATATATTTTCTTGTTATATTTCATAAAAATGTATTCCATACTTCTGCTATCTTACTACAGGCAGTAAATCAGCCTGTGCTTCCTTATTCTTTTGTTCTGGCACATAAAATTTCCGCAGTTCATATATATTTTGGCAATTACAGGGATGATATTGAAAAACAGAGAAAAGTATCCTTCTGTATTCACACTCTTTTATGCCAGGAGACTTGGCATCTAATGTTAGACAGCTGATTTCATACTTGACACAGATTAGCAGTGCCTTAGACCTAGCATCTCTCAAGCCATATTTGTCCATTAAATAACTTTGACTCTTTTGTAATGCAAACTAGCTGCATGATAGTTCCCCAAGCGTACAGAATTGCTCATTATGTCAGCTTCAGTGTCTGATTTGTGCTTGTGGCAGTAAAAGGATCTGCAACTCATCTTTGTGCTAGCTGAGTCTTCCTTGAAGGGGTAGAAGAGAATAGAGTGGTTTTTTTTTTACTTACCTTAGTCTTTATTTGTGTTGTCACTAAATAGTAGCTTCTACCTCCTTGTGATAACATGGAAATGCAGCTAATTAAATCCAAGGACTGTAAAATATTCAGTGCTGAAAAAGGAAGCTGCCACAAAATCCATTTGCACAGCATATTAAAAGGAAAAGAGCAAGTGCAACTGGAGAAATTAATAAAACTTGACCAATGGAATCTCTTAGATAAGATTCTTGAGAAGCACTCAAGAATCGGGTTCATGTGAACCTCATGAGGTTTAATAAGGCCAAGTGCAGGGCCCCGCATGGGTCAGGGCAATCCCCAGTATCAATACAGGCTGGGGGATGATAGGATTGAGAGCAGCCCTGTGGAGAAGGACTTTGGGGTACCGGTGGATAAAAAGCTGTATATGAGCTAACAATGTGTGCTTGCAGGCTAGAAGGCAAATTGTAGCCTGGGCTGCATCAAAGCAGCATGGCCAGAAGGCCAAGGGAGGTGATTGTGCCCCTCCACTTTGCTCTGGTAAGACACCCCACCTGGATGGAGAACTGTGCCCAGCTCTGGAGTCCTCAGCACAAGATATGGACCTGTTGGAGTGAGTTCAGAGGAGGCCCACAAAAATGATCAGAGGGCTGGAGCACCTCTGCTATGAAGAAAGGCTGAAAGGGTTGAAATTGTTCAGCCTAAAGAAGAGGAGGCTCCAGGGAGACCTTATTGCAGCCTTCCAGTACTTAAAGGGGGCCTGTAGAAAAGATGAAAACAAACTTTTTAGCAGGGTCTTTTGCAGTAGGACAAGGGGTAAACTAAAAGAAGGAAGATTCAAACTAGATGTAAGGAAGAAATTTATTACCATCAAAGTGGTGAAGCACTGGCACAGGTTGCCCAGAGAGGTGGTAGATGCCAAATCCCTGGAAACATTCAAGGTTAGGTAGATGAAGCAACCTGATGTAGTCGAAGATGTCTCCACTTATTGAAGGAAGGTTGGACTACATGACCTTTAAGGATGCCTTCCAACAAAAACCATTCTATAATTCTGTGATTCCAAGGGCTATGGAAATTCTCTAGGCTCTAATGTATTGAACAAAGTGAACCTCTTAGGTTATGACTTGGCCTTAAATGAGTAGGATAATTAAATTCATGATAATATTTATTCAACATGGATTCATTTAATTTTGAATAGGACTCAATCATTCATAAGTATTATAGAAGTGAGAGCTGCTGCATGTGATTTTGAAAGCTGGGTTGGGAAGCTCAGGTTTTTTTTGTGTTTCTTTTCAATTGCTTAGATGTGTATCTTCCTCACTGCGCACTGAGGGTGCAGGATGGATTCAACCCAAATTGCAAGGATAAGCAGTGAGCAGCCATGAGATCTGCCTCAGTGCACACCTGCAACTGCAGACGGTGTGCCAAAGCTGCAGGCATGTTCAGCAGATGGCTAGGAGCATTTAGGGCATGACGAAGCACACGGAGCCATCGTCAACATCTAGGCGCAGGCAAGTAAGATATATTTTCCCTCTCACACACAGGGCCAGTCTATTTAGGGAATTAAAATGCAGATTTAAGAAAAGAAACAACCCCAAAACACTTGTTAGAGAAAACAGGACACTGATACCAGAAATGAAAGTACCATGGGATTCTTATGCTAAGGTTGCCCCAAATAGTCAGATGTATCTCTGAGTTGCATTGATATTTTAACATCTTGTGTTCGTAGTCCTCTAAAGTCTTGCTGTTTCTTTTTCTTCTTTAACTTCAGTCACATGCCTGTGAAATGTTTTGGCTGACTTGGGAGGGGTATACTCTCCCCTGCTTTTCTATGCTAGATTATCAATTATGTTAAAGACTTCTCTGCCTACTAATGAGAGAAGGAGAGGATAAGCTTTCACTGAGAACTTTTCTTTGAAGTGAAAATCTTTAGTAGAGCCTTCTCATTTCTAAGGACACTATAATCATCTTGATGGGAGGAAAAAGAAAAGGATTCTGGCTCTGTACCTATCTTCCTCCTACTCTCCCACTCATTTTTCCCTCTCCCTCTCCTTTATGCACACGTGCACACAGACACAGTCTCCAGGGGCTCTGGAAGTGACAACCTACAATGCATGTATTTTCTGAATGGCATATTTACATCCACATAGGCACAGTTATTTTTTCAAAATGGCCCATACCTGTAACACATGCACACCAGCACTTCCACACCAGCACTCATACATCATACTTCAATGACTTTACTTTTATTCTTTTCAATAGACTTTTATGGTTTTGACCTTTATTTTCTGCACACATCCTGTCAAATCTTTTGCAAATGAATTTTATAGACACAAATATTTGCTCTGAAGGAATTTGGAATTATAAACACCCACACTCAAGGAGACTTTGCTTTAAACGTGAATGCTTTGCTATGGAAATACTTGCATTCTTCACTCAGGGAATAAAATCTGCATGTTGTCTGACCACTTCCAACCAGGCAGCATAGCTTGAGTTACAATTATGCACCATAATTCCCTGTGATAGAAGTACACTGAAAATAATAAATTCAAATGCATTCAGATAAATAATTTTAAAGAGAATGCATATTGCTGGAGGATGCTCAGCAAGCAGAAAAAAAGAAAAGCCCAGTAGCCTAATATGTTACTTCTTGGGAATAGCTCTCTCTGTCCTTATGCTGATATATTCTTTGGGAACAGTTTAATGCAGTTTCTATAATTAGCGAGTACTTCATAATCACCTTCTAGAGAATGAAATCTCTCTGTAACACTCGGGTTGATTTTGCAGGCATCATAGTGTACATGGTTCTTCTATCAGCAGAAGGTAGGTTGCAGGGTGGGGCACAGGGGGGCTCTAAGACATTGCCGGGAGGCATAAAAGTCAGCTCCCTGTAGCAGCCTACATTTCTTTTCTTTGAGAAAAACTAGTGAAATCCTGCTCTCACTGAAGCCCGTGGGCATTTTGAGAGCTGCTCCCCCACCAATCCAGCTAGGGGAATGACTTAATTTACATTGTACAGGTGCTGGGGGGGGGGAGGAGGTGGAGCCATGAGGTATGTGGGGGCAGAGTCAGGTGCTCCTTTACTTACCTGAATGAGGAGGTCACCTGTGGGCTGTGTCCCTCTCTCCCAGGCATTTCTCTTGTACCCTGCACTAGCAAAGTCCCTCTGGCTACTCTTGTTCTGTTCTGCACACCCCTCTCCTGATCACACCTCGAGGCTATGATGTCTACAGGCAAAATGTGTTCCTTTAAATAAGATTAACTGCCTGTGATAGTATGGAGAGATTACCATGTGGTTTTTAACCTTCTGAGTGTCCTGGGACAAACTCTGGCTATGGGACCCCCTCACCCTGGCATGCAGAGTACTGCCACCGCTGCTAGCCGGTGCGTTTTCTATTGAGTGGGTATGCTGAGAGACATAAAAATGACGACTGAATATCAGTCTGGTATATTGTCATGCTTGGTAATTATTCCGTCAAGTGTCTTGTGAGAGGAAATGGTGGTAGAAAGAGCTGTGGAAAACTGGGCAAGGACCCTTGTTCTTGAAAATAACTTAATGTTCAGTAATTGCCTGGCTATAAGAAGGACTAGAGTTTATAAGCCTTATTTCATTTGATTGTAAAATCGGCCTTGGGAAAGAAATGTCTAGAAAAGAAACTGTGTGAAAAATTTACTTCTGGTACTGCTTGCCAGGTGTTTGAGAGCTTAAGAAGAATGCATGAGTAAAAAAACCCCAAACCAGTTCTAGTTGGAATGCATTTTTTTCCTCTCTTTTTTTTCCTCTATAAACTTGGATTTGGTAAGTGAGAGTTGCACCTTTACAAAATGCATTATTTGATTACAGCTCATACCCTGGACCCCATGGATCCCTGTACTTACTCCTGTTGGTAAGCATCCCAGTAAATTCCCAATTTTTATTTTGATCCAAAGAAAGCTTTTATGACATTTCATGTTAAAATGTATTTACCTGAAATAATTGCTCAGAAATGATCCACAGAATTTTGTCTGCTCATATTCCATAGGATTTAGACTATGACAGCTAAACAATTTAGACTATCTCAAAAACCAGAGCAAAGAACGTATACACAAATGGTTCTGTGGTAATCTGATTAGACCAAGCCTGTACCTTATATATAATATAATGCATCATAATATAGCTCTTTGATTTCCTGTAGAATTATTAATGCACTCATGTTATAGTATTGTTCCATAATCACTGGAATAGCTGGAGTGAAAAGTTGAAGACAATTGTAAGAAAACTAGGCAGTATTTTTTAGAGGTTCAACCCAAGTGTGGAAGGGGACTATGTTTTTAAAGTACTCAACAGCAGCTGTTTAATAGGGGGATTTGCTCATTGTTGGAAAGGTGAGGGGAAGAGCATTTGTAAGACGAACCTCTCATGCAAGGATAAGTTAGATTAATGGTTTACAAAATGTTCTGGGTAAAGTAACTTTTTTACCTGCAGGGTTTTATGTAGTCAAGCATGCGAAAAGTCTGTTTGCAGTACTGCAGGGTTGGCATGCACTGCTTATTTAGATTCATACCTGTGAAGCCAGTAGTGATTTCATGTTATCAGAATGAATTTGGAACAGATTTCTTTGCTCTTTCCAAGAGATAGAATTTGTGAAAAGCCCTCCTGGGGCAGGTTAGACTTGTTCTTTCTTCAACCTTCACACCTTTGAACCATATGCTTTCGAGGAGGACATTAAAAAGTGTACTGAATAATGTTGGTCAAAGCATAAGACCAGACTCCTAAGTCCTAGATTCTTTGTCTGTCTAGCACAGAGATCTTACATGGCCCGGAGCTTGTCATCTAAGTTTTTATGTGTCTCAGATTAATTTTGTCTGAAATTGTAAAATTTGTCCATCTTCTGAGTAGGTAGCAGATAGCAAAACTTATTTTTACTCTAGAACAGGACATGTAGTATGGACAAGAGAGGACTGGGAACTTCATTTCTGCTTGTATCGCTCTCAAATTATCAGTTCCTAAGGTGTAAGTTGGGTTGGACATGGTTCTAACATGATGCCAGGCAGCCACATCTTCCACTGACCACAGTGGCAGCAGAGGAAACTGAAGATCTCCTGGGAGACCCCAGAGAATCAAATCATACTATAGAGCTGAGTCAGTGTAGATACACATACATACATACACACACACAAATGTCTATGCAGACATATCAGCCAATCAGCCTGATACACCTAAATAATTCTATAATTCTATAAACTTGCTAACATCCAGGCAGAATTGTTTTAGTTACGGGTCTAAAATTCCTTTATAAATCAGACATTTCCCTTCCTTGCAATCCCAGTCATTGTCAGAGAAAGTATATAGAGCTTAAGTACAGTAGGAGCAAAGTGCAGCCAGCCCTTTCCTTGCCCTCCCTTTAAAGGATTGCTTTTTCAGAGAGTTCTTGTCATAAGAAGCTCTGACTTTCCACCCCAAATGAAAGTGGCTACATTTTTTATTACCATTTGTTTTCTTCTTTCACAGTCCCAGGTACTACAGCTTTCAAGAGGCACAAGGACACCTCTCAGGCCATGTGCAGTTGTTGGGGCCATGGTTTGCCATGTGGCCAGTTGCCTGGGGCAGCAATTTCTAGAAACTCCCATTCTCTTTTACTACAAAGGGCTTTAACTGTCACTTCTGCTCAGTCATAGATGTATCTTGCCATATAGCAGGTTGAATACAGTCTCTAGTTGTATGGAAATGAAATTGTCTTTAGATGGGAACTGCCTATGCATAATTACCTATAATACTTTCTCAAATAAGCTTGACAAAAGCATCAAAAAATCATTAAAATGTACACTAAAATACTTTATAGATTATAATTTTCTCAGGCACGGGACCTGACCTGGCCTGGCTCTTGTTCAGGTTGGTGCAAAGTAACTCACTGCCCTTATGTGATCTTATTTTTTTTTTTAAATAGCAGAACAAGTAAGAAATTCAGACCAGTTCAGTAAAGAGATATAGATCCTACACAGAGACTTTGTCTTGGAAA
Source organism: Coracias cyanogaster (assembly GCA_033124195.1). Taxonomy (NCBI): domain Eukaryota; kingdom Metazoa; phylum Chordata; class Aves; order Coraciiformes; family Coraciidae; genus Coracias; species Coracias cyanogaster. Next base: position 11,063 of record JAVSBS010012932.1, on the reverse strand, counting down.
AGGACCTCAGAAATGTTCAATTACATTGAAACATACCATGATAACATGCCTTCTAAAGCAATCACTCGCTGCATGCTCTTCTCAAGCCAAGCACCCAGAGATGAGTCTTAAGTGGTGAAAAAGACTATCGAAAATTGGGATCAGAAGCCCAATGGCTTCAGACTTTCACATCTGCCCAAGACGACAATTTGTTTTGAGCACCTATTGGAGATGAGTGCCAAGAAGTTCACTGCTTTTTCTCAATAACCCTTTTGAAAAGAAGAATCATAGAGGATCAGTGATTGTTAAAGAGAAAGCCTTTCAGCACCAGCCCCTGAATATATATGGTATGTGTTCATTAAACTCCACATAACTCTGTAAATGTTTCCCCTTCTAACTGAAGGAAGAACATGCTCCCTGTTTCTTTTCCTACTAGACTAATTACAGTTTATTAAGGCACACCAGGCAGGTCAGAGCAAAGCTTGTTTGGAGTTTGCATTTCAACTGCACATTAGGCTCTTGCATTGTAATATATTTCAACTGACAGCATCATTATGGTGAATTAATCTAAATTATGTCTAGACATATATTTACAACAACAAGCATCATAGAGACTGTTTGGTGGCTAACTGCTCAGAGGAATTAAACAAGAAAATCTCAGGCTTAAACCTTACAAATAAGTGGCTGAATTGATAAATGAAGGAATAAATGTGTTTAGGCCACGCTTCAGGAAAAATACCAAAATCTTCTCCCTAGAATTTTATTAGTTTACATATTCCTTCTCCAGTTTACCATTTTAATTATCATTCCCTCCGCTGTAGGGACATAATCCTGCTGTAATGTTATCACATGCTCAGAAGCCTGCACAGGGAGAGTGCAGGAAAGTCACAGCAGGTCATAGGAAGCATTACATGATTTCTGTGCAGTAAAAGTGTTTGGATATACCCACACTTTGAAAGATAATTGTGAGTCTCCTAAAGCTATTTTAAGTTAGGTGTATCAGGAAGCTTAGCTATCATTTTAACATTAGTAAAGTTGAAGACATAAATTCAGCATTGTTCCACTGCTAGTGGTGATGAGGGAGAAGGAGGCTTGTAGTTCACACTGTTGCTATTTATTATTTGTAAGGATAAAGGTTTTTAGGAGGAATGCTGATTGTTCTTAGCTCTTTCCACCTACAGATAATCATTTTATTAAACAGCTGTAATAAATCTGCAACACTGCCACTGGATCATGTAATTAATTATAATTTTATAGCCTGACTATATACAGTACTTCATCTTAAACTCACTGAAAGGTAGCAGTTTGCAACTGCAGGGTGAGGGACAGCATATTAGAGGTATGATATTTTGTAGTAGCTGTGGCTCTCAGGAGAGCTCTCAGGGCAGCGACACATGCAGGGGATACCTGACCCAGCAGCTGCACTGCCTGAGGAATCTCCGTGTCATTAGAAAAGACTGTGCTGCTATGTCACGACAGCATTCCCCGACGGTGACAGCAGGACAGCTTGTTCCCAGCTCCTGGGGAAAGTTAGTGCTTTCTCCCTGGTGTGGGATTAGTGACAGGGGAGGGACCGTCTCCGCCAGCCTCTGTAGTTTTGAGATCTCAACATGTCTGCAGTAATACAAGCTTCGTGGGGCCATTCAGGAAGGCTGGAGAGGGTCTGAGGGAGGATAGTGAGCTGAGCCCAAGCAGAAGGGAATTAGACACTGGACAAGAGAAATGTGAGACTGGTGACTGCTTCAACATCAGGGCTCTGTGTCTCCCAGTGTGCTGGAAAGCACTAGTGATTTTTGCACTTGAGGTGACTCACAACAGCAAATTTAACTCCTTGACATGCCTTTTTTTCTCTGTGGAGAAGCAGGAAAAATTAGTATGGGCATAGCCTTCAACAACATGTCTAAACAGCTTCCAGCCTGGAGAAGGCTTTCACTTGGCTAACTCAGAGTGTGGGCAGAGCCACTGTCTGTGCAGTTGTGCCTGCAGATAAACCAGGTGGAAACAGAGCAATGCAAGTCCTACAGAAATGGGGATGAGGTAAGAGTGATGGCAAAACACAAAGGTCAAATTAATTTCTTAAGATTGCCCAAGAAGCATCTGCCAAATCCAGTGTTTGAACCTGGTACCTCCTGAATCCTGGGTGGGTTTGGTTTGCTTCAGGAACAGTATTGCTGCTACCTTTAAGAAGTGCAGTGAGCACCCTGTTGAAAGTGTTTAATAGGTATTTAGAAAGCAGAAATAGAGACGTGAGTGCATGGTGTTAGTTAGCCAATGCTAGAAGCTGGTTGACATTTCTGGTCCCTGCTGGTTAAGAGAGGCTGAGGAAATAATACAGAGGTTTCAAAGGGGAGCCACAAAACTGACTTGTGGGCTGCCAAGTAGGCTGTAGGAGGGGAGACAGAAGGACCATAATCTATTCAGTTTACTGAAAAAAAAGAAGCCTGAGGTGATTTGCGTGTTTTCTACAAGTGTTAGCTCACAAGGTGGATATCTGGGAGTAGAGAGATTTAAACCTTTACTGATGAAGGCGTGACAAGATCCACTCACTGATAAATGTCCTTTGGCAGGGGAAACTCCAATCACTGCCTGCAATCAGTGGTGAGGACCTCACATTATTGCCTTCAGTCTATGAAAGTATTCCTTCTCTCTCCATCCAAGTTATATTTTGATTACTTCCTTACTCATCTACCACTTTCTGAAGTATCAGACCTTGGTCACTGCTTAAAAACAGGACAATGGTTGTGTTAGAACACTGACAGAAGGCACTACATAGTCTCAGCATTCTGCTTTGTCTATCTTCCTCTGATGCTCAGGGTCACTACAATGGCCAGATTTGGAGTAGGAAAAGCATTTTACTCCAAAAGATAGTCAGGCAGGGATCTTGAGATTTTTTACCTTCTTCAGCAAGGAGTGCAGTTTGCAGGTTTTAATTCCTCATTGTTCCAGGGGCCTTTGGGGTGCAGATACTTACTTCAAGATACTTAAGTTACTTGTCTGTTCTTTGCACCTGGTGCAGAGCTTTTTTTCTCCAAAGAGCTGAGACACTTAGTAGAACTGTAGTCTTCAGGACATGCAGGAATTCAAACAGTTCTCTCAGGCCAATAAAAGGACATCACTACTTAAGTTAAATGTTTAAAACAAAGTCCCAGAAAGGCCTTCTCAGCCACTGGCCCCTCCTGGCAATGCCCAAACTGCTCATGCAAGCTCCCCAGGCTGGCAGCAGTGACCAGCTTAAAGCCTATCTCATTTCTGTTCCCCATTAGGATCAATAAACTGGAACTTTTTCTGCTCATCTCCCCTTGATAACTTAATCTAGCAGTTGTTCTGAGAAGATCTCAAACTGAGCATGCTGTGTTCAAAATGCAGTGGCAGTCACTTTTAAAACATAGCTGGAGAAGAAGAAGGTCTTTATGCACCTTTAAAGGGTGAAAATGCCCTGCCAATTTATGGTTGGTTGACAGAGGTTTAATTTGTCCTTTCTCTGCCTGGGGGAATTTAAACCCCAGATTTCCAGAGGAAGAAATCCTTCCTTCTGGCACTCCTTCAAGCACTTTAGTTAAAAGGACATTTTACATGCATGTAAGAACCAACATCACTCACAGTTTTGAAGAAAAGTGTAATGTCCACTCAGTGTCTTTGAATAACATATCCTTTCTAATGTAAATTAAGGCCTGGGACTACTAAGTGAAAGTACTTAGACACCTGCCTGCAAGGAGAATTCGAACATGGGTGTTTCAGCCTGGTTGTCAGAGTGCCCCACCAGCTTGTCTTCTCTCCTGTTTTATCCACTTTGTGGCATGCAATGCTCCCCTGCACTCTATAAGGAGCCTATCCTGGGACTAGAAAATAACGATGAGCTTGTGCGTCATAGTCCTTCTGTGAACCTGAGGGTTAAAGTTTTCTGAAATTTCCAGTCGGGTAAGGGAGAAACAGAGAAAGACTATGCCAAAAGAAGAAAGCTAAAACTGTTTTCAGTATATGGTCACTTCTGTAAGCTGCCCCTGAGAACTACCTGTGCTTTTACAAAACCTTTTGTCACAAATGAGGTTATTGTGTGAGCAGAAGAAAAAAAAATCTTTGATGTAAACGAAGAATTATTGACATGCTTTGTTCATTCACCTTTTCAGCCTTTTTTCAGATGGAAACACACCTTATTGAGCTTTCTGTATATGTAGATCTCTTTCCTCTTAGCTTTTGAACCTACTCACTGATTTGAATCAAATTTGAGACAAGAATAAAACCTTCAAAGGTTTTTACTGCTGGAACATTTTTCTGGAGGGTTGTTGGAAGGTGAAAATGTGCAGTGGAATCTGGAGAGGGAACAGAAAATCTTAATATTGGGCTGTTAAATCAGCTAGGAGACATAGCCCTGTAAGAAACCTGCCTTCATGTTTTGTACTCATTGCTTTATCTGACTTTCTTTTTCTTTCTGCAGATAATACCCATAGTTTCTGAATGTCTGCGCCTCATTTATAAACCTCTCCAATAGCTGCCTGTTCTTGTGACCCTTGCAGGAACTTTGCAGGAACAATATATTTGAGGGTTGTCAAATTTGGTTCATATCAGCCAACGGGTTCTATGGCTACTGAAGAGGAAAATATATGCAGGGTGCAGTCCCAACAGAAATTGGAAAGCTTGTCAGCCCTGCAGCCATGAACAAACCACCTGATACCAGCCAGAACTAATGAAAGGAGAAGAAGGGCTCAAGCTACTTTATCCACTCCAACATATCCCCCTTAAAATTGGTTGAAACATAGGCTAGTAGAAACTAGTTTACTGCTTTAAAATGCTTCAATTGCTGCTTGTGATTCATCAATAAAAGAGCGGGCTACAGCATGCAGGGAGGTTTGTTTGGCCAGCTTTGAGAATGAGCAAGTCCAGACTCATGTAACCAGTCATCACTTTCTCACTGTTAATATATCCATGCAGAGCTCTCTGTTGTTGCTCTTGGGAAGAGTGGGTGAGGATGGAGGAAACATGCGGATGAAATATAGTTCCAGGACAGCAAGCGTCATTTGATCAGCATGTGGAGAGGCATGGGAGAGGAACATCTGCAATGTGCAATCATACACAGAGATCACTATATCCTGACTGTCTGAATATTACAGAGACATTTAAGAGGTTGCAAAGTGATAATTAACTTCCATGTTGAACATTCTGGGGCAAGTGTCTTGGTACTGAGCCTATGAATTAATGATAACCAATGTGCATTCCTTTTAAAAGGCACATTTGATCTTTCAACCCAATTTTTCTGTGCCCTTATATATTTCAAAAAGCTCTTAACACCTTACAAAAATTTTAAATCTCATTTTCTAGGCAACACAATGAAAATGATAGTTAATTTATTTTTGCAAAAATTATATTTGGTATCTGCTTCTGTGATGTAAATATAACCCATACTACCACATGATAGAAATTCATTTTAAACAGTTTACAGATACTTCTGAAGTCTGATTCTATTTTCAGTTATTAGCCATGAAATCTACTACTGTACAAGCTGTTGGTTCAGTGATAACCACTTGGTGGGTAATTGCATTACTTACATTAGCTTGGTGCCACATGTCAGCCAAGGCGTGAAGCATTTGCTCAGGAGTAGCTGTGAGTCTGATTGCAATGTGCTATTAGACTTCTGCTGAGGAAATTTCTGCAGGCCCGATTTACATTTACACTAATGGCTTTCTGCACCATTAAGGCAGGGAAAGGAGCCTTAAACCAAGTACAGTTTTCTCATATTCTCTCCTCTGGGTGCCTTCACACTTCCTGAGCTATGTGATTATAATCTATATGTCTTTACATTGGTCAAGAACACCTGTATGTTTTCATACAGATGATTATATCACAGCAAGTGCACACATGCAGCACATAATCTCTGCATGCATAGTAGGCATAAATATTTTGGCATGTCGGATTTACTGCTTAGGTCTGACCCACAGTAGAGCAAGTACCGCCGAGCAAGAAGGCAAATGTAGCAGATGGATCAGACTCTGCACAGATGCTTTGTGATGTTGTATTCCGGTCCGGGAAATACCTGACCCCAGCAGAGATCCTCAGTGTTGCAGCAATAAATGAGGATTGGGACCAAGTGTGAAGAAAGGTGAGTGTACATGGCAGTCCAGCAGTTCCACAGTGATTAACTGAATTTAATTTAAATCAATTTAACATTTCACTCTTAACTGCTGGAATATTACTTCTGGCACAATGTATCCAAACTTCCCTCTGTTTTTGCAGCCAGCCTGCGGCTCCCTATGATGTTGAATTGCCTGCATGTTTGACAACTATGTCTCCTTCCCTGATGTCTAAGTAGGCATTTCCTTCTCTCCCTGACCAGCAACTTAACAAATAGCACAGTAAGATGAAAAGGCAATGTTTTTAGGAGTAAAGGACAGACAACTGCAGTAAAAGCTGCCCCTTTCACTGATCACAATCTTCTCTTGTAGATTCAGATAATAATGTTGCAATGCTGAAAAGCTGGAACTTCTCAAAAGTGAGGAGCTGTGCTGCTGACTGGCTATGGACAGCCCCAGAGATAAATTGGTAGCTACCGAGACTGGTAAGTGGGGCCACCTGGGCTGCTGTGCAGCTTGGGTGAAGTACAGTGGGGAGGGATGGACATGAAGAAGTGGCAGGGGGAAGAGAAGCCCCCCTAGAAAGACCAGCATGCTCTAATAAAACACAAAGCTGTGACCCCTGTGCAGAGGTTTGCTTTTTGGAGAGCATGACATGTGGCAGCATGGCTGCAGCACAGCAGGGTTGCCGATGATCCTGCTTGGCAGAGTACAAAGAGCTCCTTGTTGGGCTGCCAATGACTTGTCCAGAAGTGTTGCAGGTTTGGCTTTGTTTTCTGGTCTTAATCACTTGATTGCTTGCTCATGGGTTTATCCCTGCCTCTGGTCACAGCGATTTGAGCTAGAATTCAACTACTTCAGCTATTAAAAAGAAGTGTTTGGGTGAGGAGAGTGAGCAGCAGCTCAAGACCCGTCAGGGTTGCCTTCTCCTCCACAGGACTTCAGAGGGCCCAGGAGGCACTGCTGGGCATTCAGCAAGTCCACACAGCTGCACTCCACACTGGCACGCCTGGGGAAGCCAGCCCAGCAGTGGGTCTGGCCTGCTCCATGTGGCTTTTCCAACCCCTCCAGCAACGACCCCTCTCCTAGCTGCCCCAGTGGGGAGAGTCTCCTCCCATGCTGGCCTTGCACCTCTGCCAGAGGGTCCAGCTCCCACTTTGGCCAGCCCAAAATCACCTGGACCCCACATGCAGCACAAGTGCAGACTGCCCTGGTGAGGGGCACCTGGTTCCCTTGGTATCCCCATGCAGGGACAGGAGAGAGCATTTTTTCTGTCCTGCCAAACTCTTTTTTCCTTGACCTCTCTGGTCCCAGATGCACAAGCTGTGCTGGTTTGCACACGCCTTGCATACCAGGTTTGAAGGAAGTCACACTAGTTTTCTACTTTAAACACACTTGGACCTGTTTATCTTTCCCAGTGAGTGTATCAGCAACAAACACAGACTCATGCCTCTTGCCTCTACCACTTCAACAGAGTATCAGCCACTGCCACTCACATGTCCCCTGAATGTAGGCTGCTCTTCCCCAGATGGCTCTAAAACCTATTTAACAAAACATACTTTTAAAAATACTTCCACTTATTTTTAAAAGTTTTTAAAAACTTTGTTTTCAGCTTTTTCTGTAGGGTCTTAAGGCAGATATGTCAAAATATCTACAATTTTAGCACCACTGAATCTCGGTAGAAGCATGAGCTGGGTTGCTAAATTCCTAGACAAATTTAATGTGTGTGGTTCATTTGTTTTTATTTAATTCATTCTGCATAGGAATACAGACATTATAAATGTATATGATAAAATATACATGATAAATGCAGGTATGAATACAAACAGGATACATTTATTTGGCACAGGAGAAGACAATAACTCTGACTGCAGCTTGCTTCTGTTGGTTTTATGCTCTGCTGGCCAGTGGGATGATACTAGTATGAAGGGGCAATTGGGGCAATATCACTGCCCCAAGAAGCCCAAGCCTGCTCCACCCTGGAACACCCCAAAGAGGAAAGCAGCTAGAGCCATGTCACATCAGGCACAGGCAGTGACTGGCAGGTGCCACCTCCTGCAAGATCCCAGGGACTTACAGTCTCTTAGATGGCAAATCCCTGGCTACAAAGACCTCTTTTACACATCCCAGTTTCCCACGTTGTAGGCAACAGGTCAACTTTATCTGTGACACATTGACATGCACCTGGTGGGTGGGATTGCAGCAGGGTGCTGCTCTGTAGGTGTTTGTGATACAGGGCATTTAGGACAAGGGAAAGGAGATGAAACAGGAGAAAAGGCAGAGCAACTAACATCTACTTTCCCAGTCTTTTGTTCAGCATGTGAGACCAGACTGGTTTTGGAAGCATGATTATGCAGGGACTGATTGTGACAATACAGGTACTGCAGGAAGGCTCAAGAGAGTCATGCATCTCCCTTCACCCTGAGTGTGTGACTTGTTTCACTGTGAGCTGCTCTAGCTGTTAATGAGATCAGATGGTCAAACCCGACTAGGGGGATTTGAAAACGTGTAGTTAAATTGCACAATTTCTCCCTCTTACATTAAAAATTGTTTTGCTATGCTGACCTCAAAGCTAGATTTTGTTCAACAGATCATTTATTCAGATCTATAGTCCACAGGATAATTAAAATTTAAGAGTTAATTAAACCAGCAATGATCTAAGCATACATCTATAAAGAAGGCTGGGAATCAGATACCTTATATCTCCTCTTAGAAGTCATGACTTCTATCATATATAATTACTTTCCCCTGTGGTGTGCGTGGGAAAGACCCGTTTCTAAACAAGGACATTTTCTATGAAAAACAGCAGGAGAAAGGCTCAGACACTAAGGGCTTCATCTGTAAGGCAGATTTCCTAATGAAATCAGCCCCAGTCTGGCAAAGCAGTGGTGCAAATGTTTATTTATGAGTGTGTGAATAGTTCTGTTGCCTTTAATGCCATCAATTCTGCACCTGAAGTTAGGCATACCCTCAAAAGCGTTGTTCAAGCAGCCTCAGAGTACTCACTGAAGGGTCATTCTGTTGGCAAGACACAAACCAGGCATCTAGGAATCGTAGACTTCAAAAAACTGCCAGCAACACACAGCTTCCAAGATCCTGGCACTTAGTTGATCTGGCAATGACATGACTGGCAAGTGAACTGTGAAGGAGCTAAGACTTGGGGAGATAAGGTGCAGAGATTTGCAGACAGTCATGCATGCATTGAAGGGGAAATATGCTGAGAATACATCCTAGGGGTAGGAGAGTTGAGCTAGGGTTGTTCATGGGGCTGGGACAAAGTGGAATGTAGGACCATGTGGAAGGGTGGTGGACACACCAGAGGTGGGCTGTGGACTACACCTAGGGTTGGAGAGAGGTGCTGCAAGGTTTGGTGGAAGTTTGTGGTGCTGCACATGAGGCAAGCTGCAGAGCTGGCTGTAGGGAAGTAAACCAAAGACTGTATGGAAAACTCCCTGGCTAGCAGTGGCAGCTGTAGGGCAACATCTGGGGGTTGTTTCTTTACCATAAACACTGATAATTTTTCTTTCTGTTCTTTGCAAGGTGAGATTCTGCACAGAGTGCAAGCTGACTTAAGTCATCTCAGTAGCGTTAATTAATCATGCAGGATCCACATGTACGTGTGGGCAGTTTCTACAGCTGCTTGAGTTCTGTAAATGTAGCTGACATGGGGATTGGGGTATGAGATTGCTGTGGAAACTTCTTCAAGAAGCTCTTGCACTTCAGATGAAGCAGTGACTTAAGTGCTCTTTAAGGGTACAGGGAATGGCTTGCACTGTAACCGAGTCTGTCGCTTGAAAACAGACTTGAGGAAACAGTTTTTTTCTTCAGTAGTCATTGTTTGATTTTTGAAATGAATGGGTTGCATTTCCTCTTTCTTACAATTGTCAGCTTCTCACACTTCAGTTTTGCCCCGGCCCACCTGGCAACAAGGAATAAGAACCACTATTTGGCTGATTTCTCATATCTCAAGGTACAGAATATCTTCCCTGTCTGATTCTGAATTTGAGAAAGGGAGTAAGTAGCGGGGGTGAATAGGAAGATAGCTTCAGCTGAGCGTCACTGAAAATCAGTTTCCCCGCTGAAAAAGTGTCTCCTTCTGCAGACAACCTCAGTGTCTGGAGTCCTGATGGTTTGCCTGGCTCCCTCTTGTTTGCTTCAGAGGATGAATGGGTAACTTGTCCAAGCAGCTCCAAGGAAGTAGCACAATTTGTGTGTTGACTAGACATCATTTGTCCAAATACTGAAGAATCTGGGAAGCATAGGCAAAAAGCATTAATGGGCAAGCAAAGAACAGAAGATAAGAATAATAATAGCTGGAAAGCACTTAGTGCAAATGATTTGTTGAGCTCTGTTGGCAGTAAATACCAAGTTTAGGTAGATGTATATGCGCACGTGTGTATCAACAACAATATCTGCCCTTTCAAGGTGTCTGCCTATTCACATGGTGCATCAGCCTATCCAGCAGGGTAGCAACAAGAACATTGCATAAATTTCATGTCACTGAATGAATATTTTTGGGCACGCTTGATTTCTTGCTAAATTCTATCTGTAGCAGGAATAAATTTCAAAGACCTCATTACTTCAAACACCAAGCAGAGACATGGGCTGTTAAAATAGTCTCTTTCTGGTTTTCTTTGCTAACTTAGAAGGGTGAGAATAAGTGCTACGAGGACAGCCTACTTGAGATCAGTTATCTGAAAGCAATCAGCCAGAATCATCTGAGCTTTTTCAGCCCTGCTGTTTGTATGCAGTATACTTTGCTTTCAGCTGTTGAGGAGCAGTGCATGCAAGGTGCTTGCCTTCACTGTGTTGGTATCTTCCCCTGGAAAGGACTGCCTGCCCATCAGCTGTAGCTGGAGTTATCCAAAATCAGCTAAACTCTAGGCTGTATGAAAAGTCATCAAAGGTAACAATGAAATGAACCCAGATGGTTCCACTAATGACCCTTCACAGAATCACAGAATCGTTATGGTTGGAAAGGACCTCCAGGGTCATCAAGTCCAACCTTTCTCCTAGCAT
>JAVSBS010012930.1:0-10531 GCA_033124195.1 Coracias cyanogaster | reverse complement strand
ACACGTCTTGGAGCCCTGCTTCCCAGGGAGTGGCCAAACATCGCCTACTGATAGGAAGTAGGCTATGTTTTCCTTTGCTTCCCCTCACGGATTTGCTTAGCTTTGCTTCTATTATTATTAAACTTCTTTTTGTTTCTCATCTTATTTTCCTCCCCTTTCTTTTGCTCTGCTGAGAAGGGAGAGGGGAAGGAAAGGTGGGGTGATAGAGTGGCTTGGTGGGCACCTGGCGTTCAGCCAAGGTTAACCCACCACAGATGGGTAAAAAATTATATTTTCTGGAGAGACACCCCTCAGATATCACTCTGCTACGCACATTTCTAATCTAGTTTGGCACATGTAGTATCAACCAGTGCACTTAAAAATAAATCCTGTGATTTAAATACCATGAGTACTTTGCTGATTAAAGTTCAGTTACACTGGGTGATAAGACAGAAACTTTTTATAAGATACATTGGAAAGGTTTACATTTCTGAAGATACATAAATGCACTATACATAAATATTTGAAACTCACAAGAGTTCTTAAGACTTCAGTAGGAGAAGGAAACCTTCAGGTTATCTAAAGCAGTTAGTCAGTAAAATATTTACTTAAAATATGTAAATAAATAATGTTGGCCCCTCTTCTACATCCAGAAGCTAGACAGATATTACTGTTTTACCTCCATTTCTCTGATTCTTTTTTATCTCTTCTAAACCTTTTGTTTTTCAAGCTTTCATCTGGATTATAATCAGTGATATGAAATCCTTTGATCACCAATCCTTTTTGTAGAAAACTCTTAGAAAAACAAACATTTCTTTTCCAGCTAGTGTCACATACATAGCAACAAGACTCTAAGCCACTTTTACCTAAAATTTATCCCTTACTAACCAGAAGTACTCACAGTAAACAGTGGTTGCCTGAAGCCTAGCCAAATCTCTCTAAAATCTATGAAAAAGTCCCAGAATTACAGGGCCATTATAAAATTTTGTAATTGACTTAAATTGAAAACAGATAAAGAAAAAAGGACACAAACCATTCAAGAAAAAAAAAACCAAACCAACCTCAGAAAGAGAATGAAACCTCTGTCAAATAAATTCTCACAAGCACTTGGGACCTTAGTGGTTAGTTAGGAAATACCAAGAAACCCTTCTAGAGGACATCAGGTAATGAAGTTGATAATGAGGACAACAAAAATGATATTTTCCAAAACTGCAAAAACCAGGCAATGTCTTTTAAAAGCACAAAAGTCAACATTTCCAATAGTGACTGATAACTGTACCATGGACTTGTGTTTTGAAGATTTGTAATCAGCAGCAATTTAGAATTTTACTACATAAAAGAAAACTCTGATCTAAATTACTTTTCCATATGGAATTTAGATATAAATTTAGAAATGAACTTAGTCCCTTAAAAAATATTAACAGCAGTATAACTGGGATGGTGTCTGGCACAAGAAACCCCACCCTGCATTAAGCTTCCAATATAGTGCTGAGGTAAAATCAAGTTTTCCAGAAAATAATTCCTAGAAGCTAGCATGCTGAGGGAGGTACAGTTTAGATAGTTGAAATGCTACAGATGGATGCTTGCTGAACACTCTTATAATTGTTTTTACCCCATGTCATATTAACAACCCTGAATGCTTCCGTAAAACTTGGTATTTTACCTGTTTTCTAGGTTATGAAGATTAGGTTTTAAATACTAAGTGAAAGGAGAAATTTGAGAACAAAATTCCTCCTCCATAAGTATTCCAAGTGTAGGAATATTGCATGAGGAAAAGTTTGCTGTCACTGCCTTTTGAAAGGATCCTGCTCTAAGAGTTATATTTTGACAATAGTTCCTACAGTAAGTTCCAGGATGGCGGACTTAGGTGGGGAATGTGTTCTTTCTGGGTCTCAGACAAGGCTAGGCATAAAGTAGGGTCCAAATTGTCAGTATTATCCACACTAAAATTTTTCTGAGCATACAGAGAAACTCAGAGCATTTTTCATACTGAAACTGGGATACCAATAGTAATGTTTTTATGTTAATTACGTAGAATTTAAACACAGATTTTCAGCATAATCATTAAATGCAGTTAAATGCTTTAGAGACTCAAATCCTTTTGGGAGGATATCTCTTTTTTGGACAACTTTACCCATAGTCCTAGCCACCCAGCTGTATCAATGATCTGATAATCTCATCAAAGTGTTTTAGAGGTAAAACACTGACATATTGGTAACACTTAGGAATTTCTTCTATATCCCTGTTTCAAAGGGTGGGTGGGAGGAAGGAAATAAAGAGAACACGAAACCAGAAATTTGTCTTCATACCACAGCCATCTTAGAGGTTTAGTACAGTTCAGCATTATGTTCATTTTTTTTTCATTTACTCGCTAGAAACACATAACTATTTTCACAAAACCATTTTCCCTGGCTTGATTGCTTTTAGGTGTGACTCTTGTGTTTGCAGGGCCATGCTCTGCTTTCTCCTTCTTTTATCTGTGTGTATGACACTGCCTCGGACTGGACTGCTCCTGTTCCCATTAAAGACACATTCTTTTCCATACTGTTTTCATTGCCTTTTTATGACTCTTTACCTCTTTTTTTTTTCTTTTCTGTATTTGTCATTCCTTCTCCTTCACACAGACAAAACTTGTGGTATTTGTACAACAGTTGACACTATATATCTAACACTATCAAGCTCCCCTTGAAATTCAACATTGAATGTTTCTGAGATGCGCTTTACTAATCTAGGTTTCCCGTACCAACTAAATGTTATTGACCAGTGACAGAATGGAACTGTAATAAAAAAGGAGATCATGGGATGACAAAAATCATGCAGAACCTCAGCAGAAAGATTCCTATATACACATGAGACATTCAATGCCAGTAAGCACAGCTCACCACAATGTGTATTTCTCCAACTGACTTTAGTAGCTATATGCATGTAATTATGTGTTTGACTGAATGGAAGTCTTAGCAAACAAGCAGATAGTTACATGGTTGTTAAGGTTATATCATTCCTTTAATAACTATCTGTAGGCAGAAAACAAAGTTTTGCAGTATTTGTTTTATTCAAAAAATACATATTGGTTCTCTAGGGATAAGTGTATGTTATTAAAGTTTAAGTATTTCCGAGATTGTCTTTCTTCGTAAACTACCACTTCTGGTAACTATATAGGTTTTCTTTAAAATAATTTCAAATAAGCCACATGCATTGAGTTCCTACTAAAATGTATGTAATATTTTCACATGAAAAAATTAGATCCTCATACTGAGATTCTTCTGCTTCAGCTCATGGCATGTATTGAATTTATAACTGCTTCTTTCTGTCAAGCTTTTTCCCAATAATGTGTATTAAAATGATTATGTAGAAAATAAATTGCATTACACAGTATTGTAATGTTTTCAAAGATGACATTACATTAGTCTAACACAAGTCAATTTTCTCTGGTCCTCTAATGGCATGGATAATACCTTGGTTTGTGGGTGCTTTTGCTCCTGTTATTTCTGATTTTCACTTTTTTTCCTGGAAGAAATGTGGAACATTTCCCGGCACACATAAATAAGATCTGTTTTTACATTGTACTGTGGGCACTGTGTCTAGGTTTACTTCTGCCAGCTAAATCTAATAAACATCTACCAGGATAGTAATTTTTAAGTTCAAGTTCAATATCAAATATGTCAGCAGTGCACTTAGCAAGAAGCAGAGCAGCAGTTTGAAGAAAATGCAGATCCAGTCACCAGTAATTTTTATCAAATTATAAACCCTTGTTAGAGTGCTGCGTTTTCATCAGTTAGCCATACTTAAATAAAAACAATCCTTCTCCAGGAGGTGATTGTTTTTCTTAGGCATAGGTAGATTAACATAAATTCATTTACATACATTTGACATATGCTCTGCCACTCACATCTTCATTATCTACATTTGTGAAATGAATACTAGATTTTTCATGGTGTTTTCAGGAAGTCTTATGCTGATCAGGAATGGACTGGAATTGGTATTTATTTTCTCATACCTACTGATGTAATTTTTCTTTCAGGTAATTTTTGTTATTGTAAAACATTTCCGGATTACCTAAATAAAAAGTCATCATATTTAGAGGTATGAAATATTGTGGCAAATTATACATAATTGTTTTAGAATGATTACTTATACAGCATGATACTAAAGGCATGTGTATACTTAGCAGATAGATTAAAGATACTGAATACATTTTTCAAATAACAAAAATTACTTCTAATCTATGATTAAAAAGAGAAATAGAAGATGTCTTATTTTAGAAAGCTAAATCTAAAATTTAAGGCATTAAAATTTTTATCCAGTGGCTGCTAACAAATTCTGAAGTTACTTTGGTTCCACCAATTTCTGAGACAGGTAAATTGTTTGATATCTAAATCCAACAGGATTTGTCAAGTAGTTGTTACACTCAACTTCTTGAAAGAAAAGTTTTGAAAGAAAGTGTTTTCAGAAGCCCCTTTATGACCTGCATCTTCCAAATGGAGAACCTTTCAGATGCCCACAGGCTGAGAGAGCTGGGACTACTCATCCTGGAGAAGAGAAGGCTCAGGGGGATCTTGGTATGTATTGACATCTAATGGGAGGGAGTGAAGATAAAGGATCCAGACTTTTCTCTGCAGTGCTCATTGACATTAATATATTTATTCTGCCCCCTGAAGCTGTTCTCTGTGTTTCAGGGACTACAATCTGCATATCTAAAACAATGGGAAAAAATAGAGGTTATAATTAAACTACACATTTTAGTTGTAATCCCAAAGGAAAAAAATGAGTAACAGAGTTTAGAAAATAATCTTAAATCCTGCATAACTTCTCATAATTTCCTCCTAAATTGCTTCATTTTCCACTGATGATATCAATATATGTGATCATGTAAAATATCTGCAACATTACTTATACAATGGCAGATATAGTATCTACAACGGCAGTATCTACACCTTCATTACTTTTATATTTTTGTGTTCATCTTTCACCAGATTCTAGATGTTGCTCAGAACTGACACTGAATTGCCTATGAAAGATATTTGCCTTCCCTAGTCCAGGAAATTAATTTAATATGACTTAAATATTGGGAATCAATTACTTCATTAAGAAAGGCTTGGGACATCTTGTCTTGTAGTAGTCCTATTGTAGAATTGACAGTTCAGCTTAGTCTGTTTTCTTACAGAAAGACTACAGTTTTGACAGTGCTAGAGACTGTGGCATAATTTTGTGTTAACATGAATAATGTCTGATTTGCTAACTCTGTGTAACTCTTCTTAATTTGTTGTCATTTGCTCCACATACATGGCTAAAGTAAGTGATGTTTTCTGAGAAACCGAACTCAAGTATGCCCAAGTAGTCCAGTAAACGGACTGTAGGGAAAAAACAAACAAACAAACATTAAAAATAAAATCACAGAAGCTCGGAATGCTTGAAGTGGGAAAGTACCTCTGGAGATAATCTATCCCCAATATCACTGGCTCAAGGAGTTTAAAGCTAGTGGAGGTTTCCAAAGACCTTGTCCAGTTGAGTTTTGAATATCTCCAGACACAAACACTCCACAGCTTCTTTGGGCAACCTATTCCAATGCTTGATTGTGCTAAAAATGCTGTTCTCCTTAAGCAAATGGATCTCAAAGAACAGTTATTGTATGCATCATTATATTACTAATTCTGTTTCCCCTTATATCTATATGCAGCTACTATGTCTTCCCTACAAATTGACTTTGAAATTAAATTTCATCAGCGTCCAATGTTGGTATTCTGCAAACTGTCCTAAACAAAATGAAGGATCAAGTTTTTTCTTCATGCTTCAGGACTCTAGTCCTGAAGCCACATCCAGCTTCTTACAAAATGAATAGTATTTTCTGTCTCAAAACAAGTTTAATAAAGTGACTATGAAGTTCTGATGTGTCTTCTGTGCTACCATTAAAACTTTCAGGTAACTTTCAGAAATACCCTTCTTCTGTTTAGAACTTGAGGTAAATCTACCTAACTTCTGATAAGTTCATATAAATTTTTTGTATCTTCTCCTTTCTTTTCAGGAGCTCCTGAGGCCGAGTTGTGGGTAAACTGCACTGATTACAGCTTCAGTAATCCGTCTTGGTCCACCCCTGTCAGACTGATAAGTCAAAGTCCTTTTGCTTCTCCCTTTGTTGAAGTTACAAGTCTGTTATTTTAAAGTCTTTAGAAGAAAAAAAAAAGGTACTATTTTTCAGCCTGTGAATAACAGATTTTTCACAGGGATTTGGCTTTTAACTTCCTTCATGCTTTTCTGAAACGAATTTTTCTCAGCTTAATGTTTCTGAATTGCATCTCTTCTAGTTCCTACAGTATGCTTCTCTTCCACTGATGTGCTGCAGTGCCATATTTAAACTTTTCTGGTTTTGGTTTTCAAAACTTCAAGGATAAGAGTTATTTCCTCTAGCTGAAGTTTTCATCAAGATGAAGTAAACTCTATGCCATTCATAACATTGGCATTTAGAATATTAAAAACAAATAAATTGACCATAGTATTTTTGACATAACTTTAGCATAAGAATGAACAAGTTTGTTTTACGGATTTCTGGTTTGGGAACCTGCAATGGGTTCATATAGATTTTACCTGAAACTCTCAGGAAAAATCTTTTTTAAGAATTTAAATCAGATCTATATGTTCCTGACACAGAGTAGGGAACTGAATCTTTTCTGAGTTTGTTTGGTAGTACAGGAAATTTTTCAAACTTCTTCAGTGTCACTTTCTTTGCTTCACAGTAATTCTTTCCCCTCTTTCTGTTCTGTACTGTTCAGACATAGAATAAGATGGAATTTCAGGTCCCAGATTAGTCTTACCAACCACTATAACATGATCTTTATGATGTCCTGAAATCTATGCTGAAAGAATAGAACTGTAATGGTGTGAATTTACCAAGATAGAAAAGTGGAATTAAAAAAAAAAGACCATCCAAGAATGTTATTTTTATTAGAAGATATTTATTTAGCTATGTAATATTTTCTTAGTCATGTACCACTCAATACATAATATACAGTTTTGGAAAAAAAATATTTATTTTAACAATTGTCCATTATAGTAAATTTAACAAGTAGAATCTGCACAGAAGCACCATTCATTACAAAAGCTAAGAATAAGTATAAATGACAAATCTAAATTTCTGGAATTTAGATCAAGTGGGCCAGTCGTAGAAAGGTGAAGACCACCTAGAAAACAAATGGGAAAATACCTTATGCTAGTTTAGTAAAGCAGTGGTGGGGCTCTGCAGTTCTGTTGTTCTTCTTTCGGGTCACGTGGTGGAGCAGGCTCACAATCTGGATATAGTCTGGGATGTGCATCCTCCAGAATCCCACAGTGCCCAAGAAAGATTGGGTGTCCTGTTTACTGGTTGGTGGGGATATGGCTGCTATTTTGTTGATCACATCCATTGGGATGTGATGACACCCATCTTGCCACTTTACTCCCAAGAATTGAATCTCCCATGCTGGTCCCTTAACCTTACTTCACTTTACGGCAAAGCCAGCCCTCAGGAGGATCTCAAATATTTTCCTGACTTTCTCAAAAACTTCATCATTGTGTTCCCCTACACGATGATGTCATCAATATACTGCAGGTGTTCTGGAGCCCCACCTTTCTCCAGTGCAGTGTGGATCAGTCCACAACAAATGGTGGAGCTGTGTTTCCACCCCTGGGGTAATCGATTCCAGGTGTACTGGATGCCCCTCCAAGTGATGCAAACTGTGGCCTGCACTCTGGTGCTATGGGGATGGAGAAGAACACATTAGCGATATCAACCGTGGCATACCACTTGGCTGCCTTCAACTCCAGTTTGTGTTGGAGCTCTAGCATGTCTGGCATTGTAGCACTCATTGCTGGCATCACTTCATTCAGGCCACGGGAGTCCACTGTCAGTCTCCATTTGCCATTAGATTTTCAGACTGGTCATATGGGGCTGTTGAAGGACAAGTGAGTCTTGCTGATCACCTTCTGGTTCTCAAGCTGGCAGATCAGCTGCTGGATGGGAATCAGAGAGTCTCGGTTGGTGTGGTATTGCCACCGGTGCACCATCCTGGTGGCAATTGGCACCTGCTGGTTTTCAACCCTCAACAACCCCACCACCAAAGGGTCCTCTGAGAGACCAGGTAAGGTGGGCGATTGTTCAGTTTCCTCCAGGGCAGCTATATCAAAGGCCCATCGGTACCCTTTCGGGTCCTTGAAGTAGCCCCTCTTGAGATAGTCTATTCCCAGACTGCATGGGGCATCTGGGCCAGTCACAATAGGGTGTTTACACCAGTTCTTCCCAGTTAGACTTGCGTCAGCTTCCAAAGGAGTCAGCTGTTGGGATCCCCCTGTCACCCCAGAGATACAAATGGGTTTGCCCCTTCCATAGGCTGATGGCATCAGGGTGCACTCTGCGCCAGTATCTACTAGAGCCTTGTATTCTTGTGGCTCTGATGTGCCAGGCCATCAGATCCACACAGTCCAGTAAATCCGGTTATCCCTCTGCTCCACCTGGCTGGAGGCAGGGCTCCTCTAATCCTGATTGGAATCACTGATTTCATATAAGAACAACTTGAGGTCCCCTCGAGAGGGTCAGATGTCAGATCAACCCTTATCTTCTGTCTGGGAAACTGGGATGACATTTTTCTTGGAGGACTCCCCTTTCACAGTTGTATTCTCTTGCAACTCATGTACCTGTGCATCTAGGATTGAAATGGGCTTCCTATCCCACTTTCTCATGTATTCTCCATGGTTATGTAGGTAAAACCACAGGGTGCCCTGTGGTGTGTAGCTTCCATGGTCTTTCTCCTGAACAAGGAAGCGTCTGCTCCTAAGAGCTGAGATGTGGAGTGGAGAGTGGGACATGTCTTCCTTGATTTTCTGGACTTCTTGAGACAATTCCTTGACAGCTGAAACACAGACATGTAGAGAGGAGGAGATGCTTCCTTCGTACTGGCGGGGATGGCCAGCCACCTCATCCACTGTTTGTCCCTGGCTATCTCTCCAGGACACTACTGCTATTGAGTTGGCATATGATAGTTGTGCACTTCACAAGAACTTCCGCCACATGGGTGGTGTACATTGAGCTTGGTTTGGATACATGGATGACTGCTCATCAGTCAGATCACCATAAATCATGTCCAGCATAGCCAATTCCCTCAGATGCTGAATACCTTTCTCCATGGTGGTCCACTTGCTTAGCTGACACATGACATCCTCCTTGATGGACTACCTTTCCCTTACACTTGACAGGAGTCGCCTCCAAAGGCTGAGGGTCTGCGCCTGCTTCCCAATTCCCTTGTCAATGCCTGCTTCCCTAGACAAGGATCCCAGTTGCTTGTCCTCTTTCCCTTCTAGCTCGAAACCACCAGCTCCACAATCCCAACATCAGAGCAGCCAAGTGATAACCTGCTCACCTGGGAGACGGCCTTAGACCTTCCGTATGTCTCGCAAGTCACTCAAAGACAGGGATCGGGTGACCATCTCTGGATCTTCTTCCTGTTCTCATGATGGTCCTGGTTTGTCCTCATCCCTCACTATACAAACTGATTTTTTTGGTATATTTCTTTTTCTGTACAGGGGCAACTGATACTGGCACAGGCTGTTTCTCTGGCTCAGCTACATTATTAGCTGGTGTGTTGTCAGGTTCAGAGACCTCTTATTCCCCTTGAGGGCACTGGATAGTGCTGAGCAGGATATGGTAGGCATGAGCAAGTCCCCAACACATCGCAGTAATTTCTGTCTCCTGGGAGTTGCCGGGTTGACAGCACACATTCTCTAAGTGCTTTATTAATTTGTCCAGACTCTGCACTTGCTCAGGAATGAAATTCCAAAGCATCGGGGGTCACCACTGGCCCAAGCTCTTGCCCGTGCTCTCCCATACACCCTGCCACTCATAACTGTTCAGCTTTGGGGCAAGTCTCAGTGTGATAGCATCGGATAAGAACTGTATAACCTTAAACAGGACATGGCAGACATTCAGCAAACACAGCAGTGAGAGCGTGCTGGCTTCGATGTTCCATGGATAGGTAAAATCCTCAAAAACTGAGACGGTCCCCTCTCCTGTCTCACCCATAGATAGGATGAGACCACTAACAAATGCCCAAGCCACATGCAGGTACCAGTTTGCCCGCCCCAGCAGTGACACAATCATATCATATGCTGTCAGTGTCCAGTAAAGCACAATGAGCCCCTTGACACATTTCGCACATATTATAAACATCGTCACTGGGAACACATAGAAGATGTAGGTTTTAATGCAGGTCCACCGGGGAAACAGACTGGCCAGCATTGTAAACATGCTCTGATTTAAACTATATATATATATATATATATATAAAACCAGAAAATCGTGTCTATCAGGAGTTATTTTAACACACTCTGATCAGATTCTGTCCTCATCTCAACTCTTGTGCCCCACGTTGGGTGCCAAAAGCTGTGGTGGTTTAGTAAAGCCACAGCAGGGCTCAGTCTTTGCAGGCAGCTGAGCCACGTGGCTGCTGCTGCTGCCCCCTGCCACGGACAGAAAAGAGTTTCAAAATGCCTTTTTGAGTTGAGATAAGGAGGGTTTAATACAGTGACA
>JAVSBS010012929.1:0-22442 GCA_033124195.1 Coracias cyanogaster | reverse complement strand
ACACCCTTCTAGCTCCCAGCACAAAAACACTGCTGCTATGTGGAAAACCAGCTCAGCCAGACCCACTACAGTCATTTAGGAAAAAATAAATTTTCATAGAATTTCGTACTACAGGGATGCATATTAGAAGTACCTAGATAACAAATAGTGGAGTATCCTCTAAAGGCTTAACAACTGGCACTAAACCAAGATGCAATTAATTACCCAGTGCAAGAGTTTATAAAGCTAAAAACCTGGAGAGGTTCAGAATGTATACAACAGTTATCTGGATAGACTGAGTGAAGAATTGTTTGTGTAGTATAGAAGGTAATACCCAGGCTAAGCCAGTCCTTCCAGTGATACTCCCTGCTTCTTATGCTACAAAATTGTACAAGCTAGACTCATTAATATTAATGCCTCTTGACACTGATATAACACCCCTGGAATCTAGAAATCAGCTCATCTCCAACATTTATGAAGCTAGCCACCAAGATCCTCCTCTTGTTTTCCTGGCTATGGAAAAAATTGATTTTACTGAGTTTTTGGACAGCTCCATTCCACACTTAAGCTTATGCTCTTTACCTGATTAGACATTTTCTCCGGCTTCCATCGGGTCTGTTTTAGATACTGGTCAATAATTGAAGACCATCATATTTCAGTAACTCATTTTTATCTAGATAAGATGTTGGCACATTTTGTAGATGTATCCTGCTTACTAATGATCAGAATAAAACCCATGTTCATAACTTTAAAAAAAAAAAAACAATACAACAAACCAAACCAAAAATGGCCTGTGGCCCATCTGCCTGCTGTTTCCATCTTACATTGCTGTGTGATACTACCATTTCCAGAGATGGAATAACACATCCTGGATCTGATCCAATATGACTGTTCCTGTATTTCTATTAACTTTGATTTGAGTAGGGTTTCGGTGATGAATAAGAGCATCCAGAATCAGGCTTAGAATAAATATAAATGATGTATTTTATTTGTTGTATAATTTATTGTTCATTTATGCATTCCTCTTTGCATGAGTTAGCCTTTCATGCTAATTTCTCTGGCGGCTGGATTCGTCAAAAGAATAACCAGAAGATATTTTTCATTTTAATCAATACAAATGGCCACCTGGTGCTTCCTTATCTGTTTTCTGAAGCATACAGAATAGCTTTTGGAATAATTACTAGGTGTTGTATTGTTGGTTTTGTTGTTGTTTTTCTAAGTAAGAGGAAAAGGAAAGAGAAAAAGCAGCAATTTAATAAATATTAGGTCTTAGAATTCAGAGCTAGATAAAGCCTATTAATTGATTGAATATGTCTCCTGTGTGAAATGGATATAGAGCAAATTGGGGTACTATTAGGCATTAAACTGATAATGCATTTGATAGTAGTTTGGTAGTGTTCAGTTTCAATAGAGTATATGCTAAAGTCTGCTCAGTGAAATCTCTGCTAAAAAGATAAAATTTTGTATGGTGATAACAGAATGTAGTTGTGATTTCTGTGTATTATTAGCATTTTTTTTCCCTGTATGTTAACACCTGGATATTGCATAGTAAAAATGGAAACTTACTGGCTTTATTTTAAGCTAAAACTAGTAATGAAAGGAGTGACATGTTTTCTGTTGAAGAGAATGAAGTTGCAATCAACTAAGAACATCCATTTTGGCTAACGTAGGAGAGAAGACTAGTGCTGAAACTTCAGGGAAAAATGTCCTGTCTCCCTGGAAGAGAAGCAAGACATTCCCATATGTCTGAATCCTTGAGGGAAATGAGGGTAAATCAGATGACAGTACATTTGATAAATGAAAAAAAGAACTATTTATTCTTGATTTTTCTCAGAAGAGTACCTCAGGATGATTAAATAATCCTATTAGAACTTGAATTTCAGTAGGTTTTATTTGTCTGCATATATACAACTCATAGAAAAGTGATCAATTTGGCACTTCGTGGCACATTTACACTTTTGGTGGGGGCAACCTGTTCTATTCTGCTATTCTAGAGGGACTGGCTCTGAGGCACCAAGAGGAGTGTGTTCATTAGTCTGTTGTACTTGGAGATGCAAAAGCAGAGGTGAAAGTCATCAGGGTTGAATTGTCACTCCTAGCTATTCACTTGAGTCTTGGATTTATAAAGTCTCTTGTGTTTCAGCTACACAGTAGCTTAAGACAAATCTATCCTGTGGTCACACTGTCTGCAAGCTACAAGTGAAGTATGAGGCGTGCTGGAGGGTCTTAGAGCACAAGTCTTTTGAGGAGCAGCTGAGGGAATTGGGTTGTTTAGTCTGGAGAAAAGTAGGCTGAGGGTAGACCTTGCTCTCTACAGCTACTTGAAAGGAGGCTGTAGCAGGGTGGGTGTTGGTCTCTTCTCCCAAAAAAAAGTGATAGGATGAGAGGAAATGGCCTTAAATTGCTCCAGGGGATATTTAGAGTGGATGTTATGGACAATTTCTTCACCAAAAGAGTTGCTAAGCACTGGAAAAGGCTGCCCAGGGAAGCCATCTCTGGAGGTATTTAAAAGATGTGTAGATGTGGTGCTTAGTGACATGGTTTAGTGGTGACTTGGCAGTGCTGGGTTAACAAGTGGATTCAATGATCTTAAAGGTCTCTTCCAACCTAATTGATTCAATGATTCTATTAAAATGCTTGAGTCTCACACAGCCAAGTCCTTCCTGGGAATATGGTTGGGCTCCTGCGCCGTGTGCAGCCTGCAACCACGTATTCCGTGGCATGTACTTCTGCACCACTACTACAGGGCCAACATGAGATAAAGAATCAGCTCCAGAGTGCTCACATTGTCTCAAATTGCTCAGATGTTAGATTACACTTCTTTAGTGCCGAGGCTGGCAGCTTAGTGCCAAGAGGCCCCGACATCTAGTGATGCAGACGTGCCTGTTCAGGCTGCACTTAGCACTGTTGTCTAGTCTGCATTGCTAAATCACGGTATCCAAGACTGCAGGGCTGACAGCCTAAGGAGGAAATTCCACAGGCACAGCAGAGAAAGCTCTCTCCCATGCCCTCTCTGCATCTAGGATAAATGAATGCCTACTAGGAACAGATGTATCACTCACATAAATAAAAACTGTGCATGAGTATTGTCCAGAGAATTCTGTGTTTAGCCTCAACAATGAAGAAAGCTATTTTAAACATGAAGGGTGCATTTTTTTACTAATAATTCAGTTATTGTCCATTTATGTGTAACTCTTCAACTATATGTATTGAATAAAAAGTATTGAGTAGATTTTTCTAGGAGTAGAGGAAATTATATGTATTCTTCAAGCTGTATTTAAGTCTATTTTTTAAGATTTGCATGGCATTTGCACTTTGATCTGCCTCTAGAATTTATAATATTTGTCCCTGGAGGAAAGAATCTACAATTGGATAAAGGAATGAAAAGGTAAAGACAGGAGTAAAGGGGTTAATTTATAAATAAATAGGTAAATAAATAGACAGGGCTATGTCTTAGTGGTATGAATACACTAATTTCTTCAGGTTTTGGGGTATCTATCAGAGCAAAAGTCAAGTACAATTACTTGAAAATTAATGCAGTAAATGAATGGATTGGAACATTACAGGATATTGTGTTTCCTGCTCTGCACGTCTTAATTTTAATTTGTTACCTATTTAACAATTAAAACCAAGGATTTCATTAATAAAGTTGGTATTTGTTAATCAGGCTTAAATTCTGTATCTTAATTAATTGTGCAAGAAATATAATGGATCAGGTTATTAGAAAACTGACCAAGCAGGCAAAAAATGAATTTTCACTTTTAAAATCCTGGTTTAGTGTTTCATGGTTGGGGCTTCTTAAAAGTGATTATATCATAAGAAAATGAGTAGATTTTAAATGTTAAAAGCAGCGCAACTTTGACACCTGTTTCCTGTTTTGAAAGCTTCCTACCTACATATTTCATGCATTTCCATTCTACTTAGAGTCACGTATCAACTGTACATTTAGTATGGCATATATATGCACCATATGTAGGATGAGCAATAGAATTCTGCTTCACAGAGCACTGCAGCGTAGGCAAAAGGATTTGTTACCTTAGAGGGTGTGCACATAGGCTCAGTGGGTGCCCATGTCTGTCCGCCCAAGAAAACTTGAAGACTGTGCTCTGATGGAAGCAATGTTCCTTCTCTGCAGTAAAGAGTGCCAAAGAAAGGCATTTCTGGAAACGGCTAATTGTAGCAGTTATCTACATTTTAGGAAATTTGAACTTCCTTAGGAAGAAGGATAAGGGAACTCCTTGGAACTCTTCAATGCATGACAAATAGTCGGCACAGTCTGGCCATGAAGGAGAAGTTGTTAGTCTGGAAGTTGGGGGGAAACAACCAAAAGCTTTCTGGCTGTTTTTATAAATACTAAATTATTAGCTATATCAAGTCTATTTGTATAGGTGTATTTTATATAAACTATTAAAAACGTATGACTTGGAGCTTTCCCATGAATGCCTTGCAATGGAACGAAGGAGAATGTTAAAGCCTCTAATTTGTCCCAAGAAGCCCAGCCAAACTGAAGGCCATGAATAAGTGCCATTAACTGTCCATTAATGTGGTTTTTTTTTTTTTTTAAATTATGCCATGGTCACTGCTTTTCAAAGAGGAAGCTATACATCTCTAAATGCAGGTAGCTATTTCATATGTGTATCACTGTAAAAATTCAGGCCCATGGAATCTTTTCATTCAAGGCACTGACATAAAGCTTTCAGTGCTGAAAAAAGCTGTTGAGGATAGTTTTGGGTTTTTTTTTTGGCAACCTGTTTTGATTTTAGAATAACATGGTAGAGATGAGAGGGAAATGGTGGTCTTGTTTCCCAAGGAAACAGCAGTGTGCACACCCATGTACTGAAGGTGACACTGTGAAATATTTCCCTTCCAGCAGAGGCCTTTGCTGGACAAATTGCAAGGGGTGTGGAAAGTGATAAAAGGAATGCATCACTGTATATTTGCTTTGCAAGCAAGATACATGAACAGAATGTTTCCTTACAGTTACAATGCAGAAGCATCCCCAGTGACTTTATAGAAATTGATCTGCCCTTTGAAGCCATGTGCAGTCTGAAATGACAAGATTTCAGTCTCCAAAAAGGGGATTAAGGAACTGGCCTCCAGATAATGCTGAAGGCCCTCTAACACCGTACTACTTCAATATCACAGCCAGTACCAGGCTTTTGATGCTATCATTAAACAGAGACATAATAGGAAGATTAAGTCATCAACAGAGGCACAATGATTTAAAATATCTATGTGTCCATGCATTTTAGAGCTACATAATTCATAATTTGGTTTAATCTTCTGTATAGAGATAGAAAAAATTTAAGCATATGATGACTGAACACATAGCGATTAAGAAGGAATGAGCAAATACTTTTAATGAACCTTACCTTAGAGACATTGCACTAATGCTGAAGTTATACAAAATTTGTGAGAATCATAGAATACTAGGTTGGAAGGGACCTCAAGGGTCATCTGGTCCAACCTTCCTTGGGAAAAGCACAGTCTAGACAAGATGGCTTAGCACTCTGTCCAGCTGAATCATAAGTGCCCAATGTTGGGCAATCCACTGATTCCCTGCGGAGATTGTTCCAATGGCTGATTGTCTTTATTTTGAAAAATTTTCCTCTTGTGTCCAATCAGAATGTTCCCAGGAGTAACTTGTACTGGTTGCCTCTCCTCTTTTCCACATGACTCCTTGTCAGCTAGGAGTCTCCATATTCTTTTTAGCCCGCCTTTAAATACGGGAACATGGTGACAAGGTCTCCCTCCCCTAAGCCTTCTTTTCTCAAGGCTGAACAAATACTGTTCTCTCAGCCTTTCCTTACATGGCAGGTCTCGCAGTCCTTTGATCATCTTTGTGGCCCTTCTTTGGACCCTCTCCAGCCTGTTCGTGTCTTTGTAGTGCAGCCTGTCCACATCTGTGTAGTGTGGACCAAAACTGAACACAGTATTCTAGGTGTGGCCTGACAAGCACTAAGTGGGATAATCCCTGCTGGTGATGCCCTTGTTGATGCACCTGAGCATCCTGTTGACTTTCTTTGTCACAGCAGCACACTGTTCACTCGTCTTGAGCTGCTCGTCCACCAGGACCCCCAGCATCAAAATCTGAAAGTTACTTATCTAAAAATTAACTGTATACATGATACAGCTTTGCTCTCAACACTGTAATTTACTTCTACCTTCTCAAAAAGCTGGTCTAGAGTTGTAAAATGTGGGTGTGTTCAGCATGATAGACACCAAGCACTGAAAAAACCAGAATATTAATAAATACTGGAATCTGTTTATTTACTCGTAGGTGCTTGTAGCTTCTTACTCTCCCTTTAGAGGCTTTTCTTTTATCTGCTGGAATGAACAAAAAAAAGCTATATTCAGAAAAAAGTCTTAGGTCGTTTTCATAAAACAAAGTTCAAATACTGCTCCTCTAATGCTGGCAGATATTGTTAAAACTCTTGTTAAAGGAAAAAATAAATCACACTTTTTAAAGTTCCTGGTTAAGGTTATCTACAGTAACAAAGACATCAGTGCAAACATTAAAGTTAAAACTTCATTGAGTTGTATATTTAAGAAATCCTTTTAAAGATACTTCTGAATGTTTAATTGTACATTTTGTAATTTGGAAGCTACTTTTCTTTTAAAAAAATCCTTACTTGTTTCGATACTCAGTCAACTGGACCTTATGCTAACTGAAATTTAGTGACCATGCAAAAGTCTAGTTTACAGCTGGCTTGTTAGTCAATATGTTCCAGTCAGGATTAGTCTGAGACAGTTTTTTAGCCCTGGAAAATACTGGTTTTAGCAAAAGATAAGAGACAAATTTTGCACAAGTGTCTCTACCTGTTGAGGTGTATTGTGAAGTATGATACTCAGTAGTTTCAACAATGCAGTCAAGCAGCATAAACAGCTTTTAGTAGAAAATATCAACACAACAAATCTTAACAAAAGGAAAGAACATGAAATAGCACGTCAAGTATACTTCCTGTGCTGTTGTGTCAAAGTAAAATCTTTCAAAGGCACTGGTAAAACTGTGTGAAACATTCAAAGATGTTGCATGCTTAAAACTAAAGTTTTTATTTGGGAAAAATTTAGGTTCCACTATGTTTTGAGGAATCAAGTCCTCCTTTTATTTGCCCACTTCCAATGTCTACTGCCTATATAGCGTGGTGGAATAATATTGTGGCAGAGATTTGACACATTCAGGAAAGATAATGAGAATTAAAGTCTTTAAAGATAATATTTTAATATAATCCTGTTTTATATTAAGTGAGTCCCACTGCTAGTAGTGTATTATTCTTAAGAATAGGGATAGCACAGGTATCTGTGCATGGAATTTTTTTTCAATCAAATATAAGATGCATCAGTAAACCCTACATAGTAGAAGAGGCAAATTATTTGTGATTTTTGTATAAATTACAAAGAACGAAGAGATGGTGCACATTTTTTATTATTTTACTCCTTTGCAAATTGTCATATTTGCAATCTTTGTACTCTAGGCTGACTATGAAATACACCTATATGTCTAGGACATTTATAAACCAAATGACATGAAAGCTTGGTTCACATTTCTATAAAATTATCAGAATTCTATATTCCGTTTCAGAATCCCCATACTGAAATAGGCTAAAGCTCTAATAAATGTGCTTTTATTTGCCATTTTAATCTAAAAAACGTACTATTTCTCAAAATCTGCTAGCTACAATTGAGATACATGGACTGTGTCAGGAATACCATTCTTCTGTGGAGATATGACAGAAGGCAAAATTCCAACATGTTCATAAATATCCACTGTACAGTAATTTTGTACTGTACTTCTACTATGGTAAGAAAGTTACTAGTGTGATTGATGCATTGCCCAAATTAAATTCAAGTCTTGAAATTTATCAATGAAATGCAGGGTTTTATACAGATATAGGAATAGTTGATTTGTTTAGGGAAGACAAAACTCAGAAAGTTGAACTAGAATTTCACTTTTTTTTTTTTTTTAAATTAATTTTATTTTTGATATGGCTCAATTCCTTCTGGATCTTTGAAGTCCAGAATCACCAATGATGCAATCAAATGAGAAGCTTTTGTTTTATGAGCAGAGTTTAAAAGAGTCAGTGGTTTACAGTGACCAGAAACAAAGTGCTATTATCTATAATGATCAGTAATCTTAAGGAAAGAGCATATTAATGTCACATAATATACTTGCTTTCTTCCAGAACAATCTATATTCAGAGTATTGAAAGCAAAATTTATTTCCTTTCACATTTCTCCATCTTGTCCTCAATTGAAATGTTAATGTTAGCATAAGTAAAAAAATAATCTTTTACTGTAGTATGTTATTTATTGGATTATTGCAGGTAGAATTGCAAAGTAATCTTTGAGTCAATGGAACAAAGTGCTTACTTCCGTTCATCTTCATTGATATGTTTCACAGGCTGTCAAGAGCTAAATCAATAAATGCTTATTTTTCACGGTTTAAGAGTAATCTTGTTACTCAACATTTTATCCTCAAACACAAACACCCTAAATAAATTTAAAGATGTGCTAGTATTTTGTCATTGAATGCTTACGAGAGAAGCATTTGTAGCCTTATGAGAACAAGTAACAAAACTAGTCTGTTTAGCACTTAGTAGATTATAGAAGTCAATTTTTAAGATCAGAAGGGACAATCTGAGCCATATAATTTGATTTCCTGTATGGTATAGAAGAAAGAATCTCACTCTGCACTTTATGTGTCAAAATCCATAATTTTTATTTGAGGTAGAATGTGTGTTTTGAAGAATATGTCGAGATCTGCTGTAAAGATTTCAAGCAATGGGGAATTCAGCACCCTGAATAAATTACCTCAAGCAACTTGCTCATTCTTTAAGGAACAGAAAAATCAGTACCAGAAAGATGCACATTTTTAAGTGGGTATTCTCTTCAGAAACGAGTTCAGAAGATAAGGTATTTTCTTGCTCACATGGACTAGGTTATAATGGTAAACACTTTACTGATGATCCACAGGATAAAAGACAGATATTTTGTAGTTCTTAAAAGACAATGTTCCCTGAAGGAAATTTTGTCTCTGAAACCACTTTCTCACATTGGAGAGCAATGGTTCTTTCAGAATTTCACAAATAACTTTCTGAAACACCTGAAATCTCACTCATTTTCAGTTACAGAAAAAGTGTTAGTTAAAAAAGATAAAGACAAAAAATTGTCCATTTGGCTTTACAGATGTTGTCAGATTCAGGATTAAGTTCCTAACAGTGAGATCAAGTAGGTAATGAAAGCCTTTGCTGAAAAGGTGGAACACCTTTATAAAATATAGCTGAATATATTAGAAACACAAGGTACCACTCTTCCCGTTTTCATCCTGTTTTAAATTGCTAACATGAAGAACCTTTTTTGTTGTTTTCTCAGTATATTTAGACAATTATATTCATAACTGGTAAAAACAATGGAGAGGTCACCTGCATTGACTTGTAAATAAATCTAGCACTAGGTGAACAAAAGCCTACCTGAATGATTTGAGAATACTATTTACTGGAGGTAGAATTCTGTTGTCAGAAATTGTGAATTTGCCCACATCTGCCTTTTTGAAGGTTAAGAGCTTCCTATTACTTGTTAACCCCTATGGATTGTAGCTTCTATTTGGTTGAGCCTGAACAATTGCTAACTGTATCTAATGCAGAAATACTCACTTGCTAGTTTACTCAATTACTTTATATATATATATATAAAAAATACCATTTGGGGTGGTATTCTACAATATTGGGTGGTTATTGCTAAACCATGAATGTTTAAACATACTAACTCTTTTTTCTGTTCTTTTTACCTTATCTTATAACCTACATAACATACATAACATTTCCAGATAGACTCCAAAACAATGTACTATTGCATGCATCATACTTTCTGCTGTATTTTCAAAGTCTTGCATTAAATAGTGATTCATCATTTTCTTCTGAATTTTAGTATCTTATTTTCTCAATTTTATTTCATTTCCTCTAGTTTCAGTTCTTTGTGACAGGATGTATAGGATTTGCAGCAGATGGTAATGGACCAAGAGATAATACAATCCAGAGTAGTGTGACTTTACCGTGTCAGCAAAGCATACCAGAGTCCATACAAGGAGCGTAACCGCTGGCAGAGGACAAGTGGTCTGGGAGGAGAGTTGACCTGTAATTTTAACAAAGGGCCAAACTACTCTCATTTGTAAAAACTTTTCATTCTTCTTCATAAGGGAGGTGTGCTGGATTAGGACCCAGTGCTTTAACAACTTGTGAGTGACGTTTAATTATTGTACTGGTGTGCTCCCTCTGAAAGGAAGAACTCTTCTCCCAAAGGAAGGCAGTGTAACATCTGAGACTAGTAATTTTATTCCTTTTCTTATATTTCTTCTGCTTTCTCTTATTCTTGGAAGAGGTAACTCCAGAGTAAGGAGAACAGATAAGCTCCCACTCTGCATCCTGTTAGAAAATCTGTTTCAGCCCTGTCAGAACAGGGCAGGAATATGGGCACACCTTTACTAAAAGATGCACTGGAGAAAATGTTTACTTGAAATAATCCTATATGTTACTGGTATTCCCACATCTAAAAATTTTGTAGATTACATCATACTCTCACTGTTCATTGATTCTGTAAGGAGTTTGTTTATGATGAACAACAGCAGTGCATGAACTTAAATTGGTCTCCTTTCCTGTCATCCTGCATTGCACCTTTGTATCTTCTTTGTTATCTGTGATTCTGTTTACATCCATTCTGTCATTGTGGGTATTCAAGGTCTATAAATTTATTTTCTTTTTCTCGCAATCAGTGTAGTTTTATCTAGAGTAATTAATTTATATGTGAATCTAATATGTTTTTTCAGGATCATGTGATTTAAATTTAAATTCTGCTTAGGATGCTCAGGATATTAGTGGAGTTCCTTTATTTCTTCCTTCCTGCCCTTAACAGTCCAGTCAGAATAATGAAACACTTCACATGCAGATAGACATCAGTAAGTAATTAAAGGCACTTTTTTTGTGCACTCTCTTTTTTTTTTTTGGATCTTCAAAAAGAGAGAGAGAGGTGTCCTTACAGTTTTGCAGTTTGCACTTTCCTCATTTGTTTCCAACTTCTTGGCACAATATATTTTATTTACTACAAACAATGTATGCAAAGTCAGGATCTTCTGGTAACTCATGGGCAGCTTTGCAGCTCATATTACCAAACAAGACCAATAGCAGTAACGGTGCAGTGAACATGTGATTAAGAGTATCAAGACAAATTAAAATCTAATTGATGACCTAACAATGAAAGTATCCACTTCTCATTGACTGTTCCCTGAGCCAACCAGTCTCTTTCAGTGCACTAAATTTTAATTAATGCTTATGTGAAGAACAAAGCAAAGAACAGCTGTTGCATCATAGACTGAAGCAGTTGTGTAATAAATTAATACATGTTGATTATTTTAGATTTATGGAAATAAACAAGATTTCTGAAGCCAAAATGTGACCAGTTTCCTTATATAGGTAAAGGTTGAACTATGTTCATGTATATCTTGATAAGGTAATTATAGGAGGCAACATTATCTAGCCTTTTACTTATCACTGGAAAGTAGTGGGTACTGTGTAGTATCAGCTCTCAAGCTGACGTTATTTTCTAGCCTCTACTGAGTCATAACATTCATATTAATCAGCAGATATTGTACCTTAGCAGAGAATTCTGCATTTAATTTTCTCAGTTTCTCTGCATCTCTTGGTGTGTGGTCAAGTCAAACATATGCAAACACACACATGTTGGTTAAATAAAAGCAAATGTGTATTTTTTTTTTCTTGCTGTATGAACTTTTTCCTGTTACCCGGTTGCTTCTGGTGGAAAATTATTTAACACATAAAGAAGTAAGTGTGAAATTAATATGAAAAGCTTGCCCACAAGGCCGTCAATGTTTACTTGATTTTTTTGGCTGAGAAGATGAAACATTATGACACAGCAGACAGGGGGACATGTATCTTTTCAAAGACACCTTTTTCCCATTGAAGGGAAATATTGTAAAAATCCAATTAAGTCTGAAAATCCCATAGAATGGTAACATCCGGGGAAAGGAGAGTTTAGATATTGGTAAAGCTTCTCTGCAAAATTTGCAGCTTTATTAACATTTTTGGTAAGAGGATACAGATGTATATGAAAATCCGTAGGTAAGGTATTCCAAGTGTCAGAAGTAAGCAGCAGGCAGTACTTTCTGGAAATGTAAACAGATTATTAAAATAAATACTCAACTGATTGTCTTTAATTTGCATAAGAGGCTAAGAATAAACAGATAGGAGGAGGTACTATTTTTTAAATAGCAGGATAGCAATGAATGATCATTTTCCCTTTAAATGTAAGGAAAATTACCTTATTTTCAACAGTGGCACTGAACTGGTCTAAGTGAATATGTGTATGAGTTCATACAATATCAAGTGAAATGGGAATAAAAACCAGCTACTTTGTGAAGAACTCATGATTCAAGGATCTGTAGCTCCAAGACGGAACACTGTTACCTTTATTTGAACATACATTATAATGGAATTAAGGGAAGATCTGATATTCCGGGTTTGCTTGGTTTTGTTTTGTTTGGTGGGTTTTTTGTGATTTTGTTTTTGTTGTTTGTTTGTTTTACCTAGGGAGGGTTACACTAGAGGACGTCATGTTCTTAATGATAATGATATTTGGGAGAGGTATAAAACTGAAAGTTGCATCAATCTTGATGCTCTCATATACTGCATGTAGCCTGTAAACTGAGAAATTTGTCATTATATAAGTGAAGATATCTTAATCTAGGTCTTCTTTTTCTGTAAATGGAAGATGTAGCTCACAGAAGTAAAAGAAAATAAGACTTTTGAATCTAGATTCTCAGCAGGTGCCAAACATTAGAGCTTTATGCCTTTGAAGATAGAGATGCCTATTCTATCTATACTTATAAGGATGCACTTTGTGTCACTTACTGTTTGCTTCTGTGCTGTATGGAGTCAAAACTTTTCTTTGGGAAGATTTGTAATTCCCTCAGCACCCAGCAAAAGTTCTGTGGAATGGGTTAGGTGTGCTCACTGCCTGTAAAAAGTACTGTCATATTTTCTTGAACCTCAGGCATTTGCTCTGTTTCTGTGAAACGCTTTACTTTTACCATTAATTCTTTAAGCTACTCTGTTTTACAAAGCATGTTTTTCATTACTTTGCAGGTCTTACTGCACTTGTAGTAATGCTACATGCATAATGGCAGTAAACAGTTCATTATTTCAATCAAAAGGCTATTAAATTAGCCCTAAAGATAGATCACACATGTAGATCACACGTAAGGATTCATTGTACGTGCAGATCTTCTGAAGAACCTGAATTTATTCCTCTCTGAGAATGTGAGTAGCCTTCAAAGCTGCTAAGGAGTAATGTCACACAGGAAGTAGCTTTAATTGTTTCCCATAGGTGATGTGGGTGAGTCATTGAACTCAGTTTGATACTATGCTTTATTTGATTAAGTATAAGAGAATTTCTAAACAAATTAGTGTTCAGCATGACAAAACTGATGTTCTAGCTGAGAACCAGATTTTTCTGATAAATCACTGAAATAATACTGTACTTAATTTTTAAAAGTCAGAGAGGATACTAGCTGATAGCCCTGGAATATTAAAGCAAAAGAATTGACAGAAGTACACATGTGAACTTGCTGAATTGCACTTGATTTGCTGTGAACAAGGAATATTGGATTGCCTGCATTCAGGACTCCCACATAAATGTCCCAGAATTTCAGTGATGGTGCGTGGCTATTTGCATTTGAGAACAGAATATTTTGATGTAAAATAACAGAAGGGTAAAAAAGAGCTCATGATAAAGATAAAGGCTATCAGGAGGGTTATCAAACAGAATTAAAATGAGCCCTATGTTAAAAAGATGGTTGGAGCTGGGCAATCTTTCTATTTTTGAAGTGTTGTTACGGGTATCTGCACACGTCTCCTTTTATAGCGCAGATAAGATTTCTAAGGAATTCTAAAAAACTCTGAAGTGATTTTGAAAACCCAAATGTGTGTATAACTGTGAAGGGGAAAAAATTAATCTTTGTCAGAAGCCATTTAAAATTCAAAACTATTTTGGTCTAAATGAAATTTGAGATTTATGGAGTGAACTCTTAAGCTGAAATCCACCTCAGGCACTTTCAGTCACCTGAAAAAAATTACTCTTTATTCCTGAAAGTGTAGTTTATATGAGAATTGGAGCACGCAAAATAACCTTGAATGTGTGCACTGTTTATTTAAGAATTTTCATTAATGAACTAATAAGCCTTACATTGTTTCATTGTAATCTACCTACACAACTAGCAAGTGGTTCCACCCCTTCAAAGACCTCCATCAGTTTGTGACTCATATATTATTTGACAGATGACCCCATTTGATCCTAAGCCAATGCCTGGTGGAGCAGCAGGAGAGGTCCCAGCTGTTCCAGGGTGACTAACACTGTAGAAACTGGCAAAGAACAGCTTGAGGATTGATTTGCACATTAAAGTGAGATAGAAAGCAAGTTATCTTTGTGCTATGACAGGGTAATCCCATTCTTTTATTCTTCATTTCTGCTTTCTTTTGTAAAAGTACGGGTTTCTCACACCAGTTAGAGTTAAATGCATGCTCTGTGAACTTCCTGTTCTTTCCATCCCTGCAGTCACCCTAGTGTACTGTTCGGGAATACCAGACAGTGTTACTATACTGCAAGGTAAAAAGGAAGCTGGCATATAATGAAACTGTGTGCCATTTTAGTTTTAGGATTACATTTTAATGTAATCTTGAAACTTTAAAGCACAAGGCTTTTTTTTTTTTTTTCATTGCAGATTTTCACAATTCATTTTATGTTAATATCTTATCATCTAACTGGTATTCATATGCTAATTTGCTATTAGCACACCAGTGTGCTCTTCTAACATACAAGTGAGTGAGTTAGTGCCATCTCACAGAGAGGCATTTAAAGAGACACAGGCTTGATGAGTTTATTTAACAGAGAAAACACAAAACCATATGCTAGTTACACTTATTAGCATTAGAGAATTCCTTCTGCTTCTCTGAAATTTTTGCAGCAAGCCAAAGAGGGAGACAGTAGTGAGGAGTAATGCCTATATTCTCACAGCTGTGCAGTCTTACTAAATTCATCCCCTGTGGGGCTAAATAGACCCTATGTGGATTATACTGGAAGAGACAGGATAGATGAGTAACCCAGGTACTCTTCTTTGTCTCTATAAACAAGCAAAGACCAAGAAAGGAAGGAGAAGTGTGAACTGGTCTCACAGAACAGTACAAAGTACTCAGCACTCTTCATCAGCTGAGGGAAGGATAACTCTAGTGCAACTGTGTCTCTAAGAAGACCCCTGAGACTCTGTGCCCTTATAGTTTCCAGAAAGACCTGGACTGATAGATGGGCAAATGTCTTGATTTTAGCAATAGTAATTTGTTTATATCTAAGTGAATATGGGTTACCTTGTGCATAGCAAGAGCAAGGTTCTCTTTTTCCTTTTTTTTTCCCTTCCATCCTGTGGCTGAAATAGTTCAACTTGCTTTGTAACTGGTTTATTTAAAAACTCTTTACTTGTAGAATTCCAAAGATTGTATTGGGGGAAGGAAATGACTGCAGATACAGCTCTTTCTAGTGCTGTTTTTGCAGATCTTGAAAAACCTGGTTTGGTATGATGGATTTTCTATTTGTTAATCCTTTTGTCCTGAAAAATGTTTATAGACTTTGATGTGCTTTGATCATTTCACTATTGCCATACTTAGACTCTTGCTTTTCCTGTGAGGATTGGAGTGAATGTGTAAGACAGGATAGTGGGAGGTGAGAATTTCACACACTTCCTACCCCACACTCAGAGATGCTTGGGAGCTCTGCCATCACACAGCTACAAACGCTGTGCGTCATTCCATTTCGGATATGTGTTGCATGATTCAGAAATGTGTATTTATAGTTAGCTGCAGCTACTTCTGATTATTGTATCCAAATATTTACTATGTCCAATATCATTACAAAATGGAACTTCATAAAAACTGCACATATATGGAAGCATAACTGCCGTGGCACAATTTATGTGCGATATATCTGCTGGAGTGACCTTGCAGGTCAGGCTTCATACTACAATTGGCTTTAATTAGAAGCTGTCCTACTCTCTACATGCATCAGAGAGAACGTGAGAAAACTGTAAATCTGTGCTGCTTTTGAAAACATGGAAGAAAGTAAAAGGTGAGAGATTCTGCAGAACTGAACAAGGAAGAGGCAAGCACATTGAATTTCAGGACTAAGAAGGAAAAACTTTTGCAAATTTGTAATTGCACCACAGTTTAAACTTGCGAGCAGTGGTCAGTAGAATAAAATGTATTTTTCTTTGTTGAGATGGAGAGGAGAAATAATATTTTTAAAGTTATTATATTTTTTGCAATTTTTAAAAAAGCCTTTATTTGCATTTGTCCTGTGGGCTTGCAAAGCATGACAGAGCTCATTCTCAAGTCTGGGCCTGAGGACTTCTAAGGGTACTAGTTGTGAGTGGTGATTTTCTTTCATATGTGAGTCAGCTACTATTGGATTAAGAATGCCAGTGAGCTTACTCATTCACTAGTTACTAATGAACTAAAGCAATTTATTTACGAAGTCAGGTTTTTCAGAATTAATTTCTCCACTGCATTTGTAACCAGAGAATTGATGTTTCAGTTAGTTTTTAGCTGCTACATCCTTCCTATCAATTCTCAACTATGCAGACTTGCGTTACCAAGTCCTTAGTTGTTAAGAGCTTCCCTTCTCAAAATGCTAAATGCATAACCAATTCAAAGGCACACCCATATAGTCTCTTGAAGATCAGGGAATTCCTTCAGATGATGTCTCACAGCACAGAGGTGCTGTGGTCCAATAAAGAATATGGACGCTTAACTGCATAGGTTGGGAGCAGTTTTGAAATTATTAGCTCAGGCACTGTTAATAGCAACATAGAACTCAAAGACAAGATTATTTACTTCTTCCAAAAGCTTCTGAGGCTATACTGTAGACCTAACCTGTGAATCACAGACTGTTACTTCATGTAGAGGAAAGAAAGTGGTGAAAAAATACTTACAAAGCCAGGAATGTGCTTTTACACAGAGATGAAGTACTGTATGTTCAGGCAACACAGAAATTTATATTAAGCAAGGAAAGTGAATGAAAAAGACCTGAAAACATAATGTGGCACTAATCATACAGTACAGTGTTTTCAGCTTGCCCAGTACATATAGAGGAATATATGTTTTTGAGATGTCAGACTACACAGACAATATTGGGTTTTTATCTGAAAAATTCACTTCTAGACTAAATTAACAGAAATTACCATTAGTGATGGCTGCTCCTCGGTGTATAAAAGTAAGCTGTTTGAGGCCAATTGTCCACACTATGATGTCATCATTTTGCCATAATGACACCAACTGGCAGCACTGCTGACAATCATATTATGTAAGCCAGTAATTAGACAGGCTTAGCAAGTGAATATTTTCTCAGCACTACTAGTGGTGTCTCTGTAATTATCCTGAGTCATGTTGCTGTGGGTGGTGTGGGGAATCTTATATTCATCTCTGGCAATGCTAAAACTACTTTGTGTGTAAAATAACACAGACATTATATAGTAAAGTATTTTTGTAAATGTAAAAATACATTAAAAATAATGTCTTTTTAACACATTTTTAGGAATGTGGGTAATTAATTTTAATAATATTTCCAAGGTGTTTCACATGGCATGTTGCAAAATTGATGCTTGTTCTTTCTGAATACCACAAGTTTCTGTAAACTGTTCAATAAGATGGGGTAGGAGGGAGTGTCAAGTGTGTATCAACCAAACAAAAATAGTGATCTATTTACTCAAGTATCTGTAAAAGAAACCTGAATTTTTTGCTAAAATAAGTAAGCAATTTAGGGAATTTAGGCAAACTTACAATCTGGTGTCATTTTGTTACAGAAATTAAAGATTAAGAATAGAGCTGCTCACATAAAAGGTAAATATGTTTTCAGAGAATTCCAATATTTCGTTAAGATTGATAAGCCTGGTAAGATACAGAACAGATTTACCCCATCTCCTGAAAGGAGATCTGGCAATCTCTTCCTGTTCTAAAACCATTCATCTGTCCACCTATCAGGCTTTATAGTAAAGTTCATCCATTATCTCTAAACTTGTATTACCCCAGGATTGCAACATTTCCTGTGAAATCCTCAGGAATTTTAGAATAGTCTTTGGAAAGTTATTCTATTGAGTGATGTAAATTGCAAGGGCGGTAATAAATCCTTCCATGTGAGTCTGATATATCTTTTATTATATGAATTATTTCATTTATTTGAGTTATGTGGATTATATGAAATCCACCTCTGCATTTTTCCTTATCTCATTTTTAGAGATATAGTAGTCAATCAGGGGAACTTCTGAATTACTCTTAAGAATTAACATAATTCTGTTTCTGTTGTAACTAAGGAAAAGTTCAATCACTGAAAAATTGGCTGAATTAAAATTATTTTTTGAGAAAATGTTACAGTCAAAAGTACTTTACTGCATATTAGCATGGATTGTATAGCATGAACTACTGCTTCTGTACCTAATGTGGTTTATGAATAGCGTCCTCACAGACATACCAAGTTCCTTCTTCCCACATTGTTCTAGAATTTTGGTAATGGTCTTGAGATTTTTTCTGCTATCTTCTAACAGTGCATTATAGTTCGCCTTTCTTGTGGGTCTTAAGTTTGTCATAGTGTGTTATTTTATGAGCTATGGGCTCTAAATATACTGAGTGTAGATGTATTGTGAGCTCTTATCGAACAGACTGTGTAAATGTGTCATGATTGCTGGGACTGGATCCAGGTGTTAAATGATCCTTCTCAACTGTGTGTCCCCATAGCCCCTCGAGAACTATGTTGTTTTTCCTACTGGGAACTGTGTGGAGTGACTGAGCCATGAACTAAATGCGTAGGAAGAGGTGCTGGTGCTTGCTCGCTGCAGACTGTAGGAAGTCTTTTCAGTACAAATATGTTCCTTTGTAAC
The DNA here is from genome assembly GCA_033124195.1 of Coracias cyanogaster. Taxonomy (NCBI): domain Eukaryota; kingdom Metazoa; phylum Chordata; class Aves; order Coraciiformes; family Coraciidae; genus Coracias; species Coracias cyanogaster. The sequence goes on along the minus strand of JAVSBS010012929.1, from coordinate 3,478 downwards.
TGCAAGGTCAGACTCGTTTCTTTCTGTCTTTTGCTTGTGAGCTGTTTGATTCCCTTTTGAATATTTCTTTTTTTTTTTTTTAATATTTCTTACTGGCTCAAGTATTCCCTGAACCTCCTTTGGAAGGGAGGAGTCTTGTAGTCTTGTAGTTGTTGAATGCTGTGTTATAGGTATCAATTGCTTTTAAACTCATGAGAGATTGCACAGGCAGTAAACTTGTGAGCCTGCTGTTTCAGAGGTTTCTAGCAGATCTACTGAAATACTCTGAGTTACAGCTAATCAGCAACACTGAAGTTCAGTCCTTATAAATAAAAGCATGTGTTCTCAAATCTATGCTTTTAATCAATGCATTAAGATTTACTGAATTTATACATGCATATATAATCTATACATTAAAATATATTTACTAAAATTAACTTCAAAATTTACTTTACAATTATTTACTTCTTCATTTTTGGTTTATCCTTTATCCTTTCTATATGGCTCTTACTGCCTAATGTAATAGAAGGTTTACAATCCTGTTTGCCCCAGCTAACTGCTCGAGGTAATCCATCCTTCTCTACTTCATCTTACTACTTTATAGAGTAGTGGAGAACTGGACTTTCAGAGGTACTAAGGATTACTGTGATGGGTGGTTAGTATGGTTCATCTTAAAACATTCTGACATAGAAGTAAGTCATCAGAAACCTGGGCTTCCATATAGCACAAAGCATTGAAGACGTTTACGGCTGACTTGCTGTGTATTGCCTTTCAGTAATTTAAGTACCTATTTAAGAGCAATAGGTAATGGAAGCATGACAGGAGAAATAATTCCACAAAAAGGAGCATTGGAGGTTTAATTTATAATGAAATAATTCAACTGAAAAACTGAAGGAAGTGCAGTATGTTAGTAAAATCCATCCATATGCATGGAATATGTTGGGATTTACAGCCTCTACTACTCTGTGCAGGTAGTGCCCCTCAGCTGTATGGAATTGTGCATTTCCACTAGAGTAATTTCCATATGGAGCAACTTGGAAGAATGACACAAAGCAAAAAAGTGCAGAAAAAGTTTAAGTCACTGAATAAACGAAAAATATAAGCCTGAACAGAAGTCCAGAAGTGCCTTTGCTTGCAATATTAGAGCTCAGCAGTTAAAACACTTGACCAAGAGGCCTGGTTTCAAGTCTCATAAGCAGTTTCAAGTGCACATCTACTTTCTACAAGAGAAAAAAAAAAAACAACCTGCCCCAAAAAAGAGGCTACACTTTATTTTGTGGTGGTGCTTACATTTCTGCTGGTGCTAGGAAGAGCACCACAGACCAAGCTCCTGCTGTCAGAGGTGCCCTTCTACAGACCTGTGCTTCATCCTGTAGTTTCTCAGAGATAATACTTAAGCAATACCCATGGAGAGTGCCTATGCTTACTAAAAATATTGTGTGTCAAATTCACCCTTAGGCTGTTCCTCCACATCCTGGTTTAACTCCAGCTGGCAGCTAAGCACAACCCAGCCACTTGGTTAGTCCCCTCTGATGGGATAGAGAAGAGAATTGGACCTGTTGAGGATGGACAACCCTTTCAACTTTTCAGACAATGAGAATAAATTTTCAAATGTTAAGTAACTGAAATACTTAAAGTTCTTTCTTTTCCCTTAGCAGAAAATGGAATGGCTTTTCTTTTTCAACTGTAAAGTACAGCAGAAGCAATTCAGTAACACTATATCCCATTGGGATATTAATGCAGGGAACCCAGCTGTTAGGGAAATATAAAAGTGATTGGCTGTACTGAACTACTGGACCCCACAGGATATAAAAAAAAGAAATTAACTGGGAGAGAAATAAAGTTGTCTAGGCTGTCTAAGCAATCAGTGATTCTTTAGGAAGTAGAGGTGGCTCTACTGGAAACAGTTCTTTTTAATGTTTTTTTAGCCTTTTGTTGCACAGACCTGTCTTAAGTTATATGAAAAGATACATTTCATCTTCAACAAATTGTCTTGATCTCTGAAGACAAACCCTTTTCCCTTTAATTTCAGGCTATGAGAATCTCTTCTGCTTATAATCTGTTAATTTATTAAAAATCTAGTGCTAAGTTAAACATCTGTTACAAAGTAGGTATGTAACTCAGGTAGTAGTGGAAAAATCTGGTAGCACATGTTAACCTATGTTAAACGAATTCAGAGAGCTTGGTTATGTTTGAAATTAGGAAAAACTTGTCTGTCTCCTCCTATCTACATGCATTTAGTGGCATTTTACAGTGCATTAAATATGGTTTGTTTCCTTTTGTACAAGAGACAGAAATCACATAGATTATTTTAAATTATTTTTTATTTCACTCTGTGAATTTATCAGTGGCTGAGGATTGGAGAGTATTGCAAGAGATTGGATATATTCATGGAAGGCTCATTACTTACACTGTGCTGCTTTCCCATCTTTTTTTTTTTCTACTTAAAGAATTATCAAGTGCAAGGAAGCTCTGACAAAGGCCTGTCTTGACATGTAAGAAACAGAGTTAATGTGCATGGCAGAGAGGAGAGAGCGTATATTCTTATGTGATCATATCTTCCCACCAATGCTGAAATAGATTCTTCAACAAGAGGAATTTAGCAGTGTTTTTATTATTCCTTTCTCACTCATTCTGTAAGGAAGAGCGAGTCGGCAGCCATGAGTTTTCCTTGTCTTTGTGCTTGTACTCGTTTCTGAGTAGAAGTCAGCGCACAGTAAGATGCAAGCTTCTATTCCAGCTCTCTTCCCAGTGGGGTGGAGCAGAATGTCTAATCAAGCATCTCCTTATAACCTTAGTGAATTGTTACAACAAAAGTACAGTGATGATTATTCAACATCATTGCTAGTTTCTGATGGTGATTATGGCATTATGATTTTCAAATAGGGATTAAGTAGCAAGAGCAAATATATTTGTCATTATTTCCTCTCACAACAGCTTCCAAAAGAAGACAAAGAAATGAGAATCGGTCCAAACTACATCACCTCTATTGAAAATAGGATATGTCAATAGAATAATTCTGGAGATATATTAATGCCATTTCAAATGGCTTTTTAATCCCTAGAACTGTTTTCCAAATTAATGGAACTAACCGTGAAGGAATTAATATTGACTATGATGCAGATCAAGCACAAATAAGAGAGTTTTAAATACTGGTCAATACAGGAGTAGCTAATATGACATTAACTATGAAGATAAATATCCATGACAAAAATGTTTATACTATTCACTTTACCAGATCTCTTTCTCTTCTTCTTCCTCTTTACAGCTAAACTATATTTAATGAAAAACCCCTCTAATTTATGCAAAACAAAAGAAGCAGGAGGAATTTAGGGGAAAGATTGTTAAAGGAATATGAAGAAGAAGTATAAAGTAGAGTGAGGTAGTGAAGTGCTGGGGCCTGAGCTGTGGGCCCCAAGTTGGAGTTGACCTGTGAAGGAGTCACAACCTAGCAGAATGTTTTGGTTTTCCTATTGGCTTCATGTTCCAGAGGCAGAAC
>JAVSBS010012928.1:15984-53794 GCA_033124195.1 Coracias cyanogaster | reverse complement strand
ATATCTGTTTGGTCACACAGGGTGACTGATGCTTTTCTGAACTGCAGCAGCATTAGCAAACAAAGGGAGTACTTTAAAAATTTATCAGTAAAGCACAAGTACAAGATAACTTGAAAAAAAAAAAAAGTCAGTTCTGTATTTAGAGAGAAAAGAGAAATAGATACTGTGCAATATTCTGCACATGTCCTCTGGGGAGCAGATGTTTTTTCACAGCTCTGGGGAAAGGCTGTGACCTGCTTCACAAATGCACCTCCAATTATCTTATCCCACCGACCCTTTTCACAACTATTCATAATATTTTCATATACTGGCAAATCTTTTAACTGGGTACTTTATGATGGGGAAAGAAGAATTGCTTTTTCAGATTTTTTTTTTACTTCCATATAAATATATTTTAAAAAAAATATATATCCATAGACATAGAGTAGCTTGTGGTTTTGGGATAACCTTTGTGCCTTTCCAGTTAGCCAGATGCTATCAGGAGTGAAACTGAAGGGAAGAGAACATCTTGTACTGCTCGGATTTAATGCCTGCTGTGCTGTTGCTTTCACTTTCTGTCTATGGCTGCCGTAATTCTAGTGAAGAGCTCTTCATTCTCAAAGGTTACACTTTCTGTATGGCAAGAGTGTTACCTCTGTCAGGGAAAAAACAAAAGTCAGACTTGCTAGAGTGTTTTAGCAGAGCGTAGGAAGGACTACAAGCTCTTCATTGAACGTCGTGGAGTGAAAAGATGTATATATATTTATATGTAAAATATAAATATGTTATTTATAAATATGTATATATAGGTAAAATATAAAACATGTTAAATGTGTACAGCACTTACTTATTTTCTAACATCTCTTTAAGGATCAATAGCTCTTGAAAATAACTGATATTTTTCTAATATCTCTTTAAAATTAAATGAGTGCTGTGAGTTTCCTTCTGAAGAGTCTTGCATAAAGAATCTCAGAAAAATACATCCTGCAAAGAAGTATAGAGCTGAAATTCCGTATGGTTTATTGCACCTTCAGAATGCTGTGGTGACAGCTACCTGCTCAGTTACCTTTGTGTGACTAATCCAAGAGATGCTGCTATACCCGTGTTTCTCTCTCTTACACCGTTATGACTTCCTTCAGCTGTGTCTGTCTTGGGAAGCTGGCTTGCATGCTTCACCCCAGGCTGCTGGGGTGATTTCCTTGTAGAAGGCTCATTCTCAAGTGAACTTGAAGTAGCAGGAGTGATCTTATTGACTGGCCTCCTCCCGGTCTCTGTGTTCCTAACTAGGATGGGCTGGCCTTGGCTTCAACAGATCCTGTACTGGCTGCCCTCTGCAGCACTCTTTCTCTGAGTCTGCGGGATTAGGACAGTTTATAGCTTGCTGGGGTGTGGCTTCCACCATGTTTTTGCGGTGTCTAGTTGAAAAAAAAAAACAACCTGTTGAACTGACTGCAGGACTAGCATGAATAGTGCAGTAAAGCTTCAAAAAAGGTCAAAATAATCCTTCCATAAAATGTGGTGTCAGCACATCTGTGGGCCATGCTTCTTGCCTGGGGCTCCCAGTGGCCTTCCACTCCAGGTAGATGCCATTGAGTTGGGGTTAGTGTCTCACAAGCTCAGCGCTTCTTTGGGAGTAATTTAATCGATGTCTTAATGTCCGTTGGTACGTTTAAGCTCCCACCACCGGAAAGGCAACCACCACTGACTACAGCCCCCTTTAAGAAGGAGGCAGGTGATAAAAATGGACCAAGAAAGGGGAAATGATATTCACAGAGCTACCAGCCTTAATATATTTGTAGGAGGTATGGTTAAAAATGGTGGTTCTTGAAGATTGGTTGGCTTGTTAAGCATGCATGCATTCATAAAATGATTTCCCAGCAGGCAGTCCTGCGTCCTTGTCTAAATGAGCTCCTCTCTTCTTGTAGGGCAGAAAAAAGCTTTCTTCTGTCCCATCTGCATTAGTAGTTGACTGTGTTTCTTAGCGATTATTCTTCCCTTCCCCCACCATGGGACAGTGATAAACCTGGAGAAACAACGAACAGAAATTATTTTCAATGTAATGCCAGAAAGTTTGACTCCAGCGAGGGTCTCTGGGAGCGTTAAGCATTTTTCTGTGCTCTCCCCAGAGAAGTGCTGAGGGTCAGTACTGTCCGAGTTTGAAAGCACAGGGGCTTCATTAGCAGTTTTGGATTAAGGGGTTCTTCCCTGTGCTCTCCAGCTGCTCCTTCCCACTCCCATGCCTGAGTGCCCTCCCTTCTCAGTTACGCTGTCCCACGTGCCTTTGAGCAGGCTAAGAGCCATAATCCAGGTTCAAATAGGGAAAAAAGGCCTTACAGGAAGAGTTGTTGCTGCTAAGCCTTCTAAGTTTCCTGGTATTATTCACAAAGTTGCCTCTGCAAAGAGTAGCATTAGTGTGCAACAAAAATTTACTGCATCTAAAGGATGGGGGTAATGGAGTGATGGAGTGTGAGGTGCCCCTTTGCCACTGCTGGAGCTGGAGCTGCTCCTTCCCCCTGCAACCCCAGCCAGCTCTGCTCCTCTCCCCTGGTCATCTCCATCCATGGTCTCTCCAAGATGGAGGGACATGATTCCAGGTGACCCATGGCAGATATTAAGCCATTTTTCTCCTGGGTAACCTGAGTGTGAAGGTTCAGGCTGGCAAAGGTAACTAGGCTTCTGGAGAGGTTTGCCTAGGCCAGTAGATGGGTACCTATGGCTCAGGAGCTTACAGTGATGGTGAAGCCAGTGGGAACTTGATACCTTGGCAGCTCTGAAAATACTGGTAGAAGTCCACTTGTCCTGATACAAAAAATACAGACAGCTGCACGTAGCATCTTCTATGTGTAAATGTGCAGGGGAAGTGCAACATTAAGATTGACCAGGAAAGGGAGATAGGTGCATAGGTGCCCCCAGCTTTGCAACTGGCTTCAGATTGTAAATGTTGATGTTTCCTTCTGCTTGAAAGGATTGGCTGTTTCTGCTTTTTCATTTCTGCTGGGTAAACACTGGAGAGAAGCTGGAGCGAAGGAACTTGGCATGCCTGCTCTTTTGTATCGCTCACCTTAGTTTCTGGCTTTGAAGGTTTTATAATTAATGTATTCTGACCGAGGGTGAAGCTGGATTGATGCTAGGGGATGGCACGTGAAACTTTACATGCCTTTGCTGTCCATTTTCGAGAGTTTCAAAGGTGTTTACAAACTTGAATGAATCTTAATGGCAGAAGGTGATTGTCCCAGTACTCACTGATGGATGGACTTGAGGTTCTTCCACCTGGAGCCATCAGTATAAGACTTCCGAGTGCAGCCATTAACCCTGCTTAGGGACAGATTTCTAAGGCACTGCAGAAGTTGATGTTTCTTTGTGTACAAATAACTCATGCATTTAACAGCTTGCAGGGGAGCTCTGGCACCTTCATTTTCTATAGGCACTTACTCACTAGAGTTGACTTGGCGTTTTCATCACAAGGATGTTGTCCACATGCAACTGCCGAAAAACCCACTACATTTTACCACTGTTGTGGTCAGTGCTGTCTTGAGGCAGACAGGTCTGGGGGTGTCTTCTGAAGACATCAGGCTTTATTTTTGGCAGCAAGTGCTCTTAGAGGAGCACAGGGTGTGTTTTGATGAGCTAAAGGATATTGTGCTTGCCCCTCTGTGAAAGACATTCCCTCAGAAGATGCTCACCATTCGCTCCAGCTGGACATCATTGCGGGTTTTTTTTTAAGCTGGGTTTGGTTTTACTTTCAGATAAACAGATCTTGGGAGCCACTCCTCCCTTCTCGCAAACCAAACCTCTTTTCTGATTACCTTGCATTAATTTGTCTTGGTGTGGGTGATGGGTGTGAAGGTGTGCACTGACAGCTACAGATGCTTATCCCAGAGGAGTCCCAGGGTGCTGAAAAGGAGACGAGCACTGCAGCATCTGTGTGGGAGCAGCGGGGTGACCCCCTGGGGATGTGGGAGGGAAGAAACGACTGACTTGACTGTGCCGTTTTGGACGAGTCTGGCTTTCTTGTAGTAACAATGTTGGCAGCTTTCTCATCTCCTGAGATGCATTGCTTTTGCACAAAGGCAGCTTCTGTTTCTTCTGCATTGCTTGTCCCAAGTGGACTGTATTGCTGCTGCCTTCAAGATGACTTCTCTGCCTTTTATCTAATTTGTTCATTCAGATGGGCTTGAATTTTGTCTTAGAGGCTCATTACCCTGAAGATGAGTCCCACTGCTAAATGGTAGCACTCATATATTGAATGCTGAAGATGATGCACAATGTTTCCAGGAATTGTCTCAAAGTGCATGCATACTTAAAGGTATCTTACAAAGAAATGCATCTAAGATGATTGTTGCATCTACTTGTTTCTTCCTTAACAGATGAATGAAAATTTGCTCACATTTTTAGTACATTGCCATTTGCATTTCTCAGCTTTGCCCCAATGTGTAGTAGGAGAAAATGGTACAAATCTCCCAAACACACTCTGGAACCTGGGTGAGGATGGTTGGTGCCAAGTGGAGGGGACTGCAGCAGTGCGGCCAGCTGCTCCTCGCTATCCCACAGGCTGAAAAAGCTGCACCCACATCACCCTTGCCCAGAAAACAGGTTCCCTCTTGCACAGAGGGGGGATTTGCACAAGGGCTTGGCTGCTATTAGGTTCTGGGGTTGCCTGTTTTTTTCATGTCTGACGTGAACCTGAAAGGGAGCTGAGCAGTTGCAACCATTTTCTGAGCTATTTTAGAACTTCATAATTACTGGAAAAGGCTGCGGCTGAAGTGTGAGTGACCAGCTCCACAGAGTAATAGATAAAATGCCAATATGTTTGCTAAGAGATTAGTGTGAGCAGGGCTGCTGGTAAATTCTTTGAACACATCAAAGAGCCTTATTGTTGCACTGAGGTTTTAATTCCTTATTAGTTTCAGGAAATACATGTCCTCAGAGCAATGAGAGGAAACTTTCAACGTTTTTCTTCCTCTTGTGCTGGGTGTGGGCTTGGTACTGCCTAATTGTTAGTCTGTCTGATGCCTGTACTCCCGTAGGAAGCAAGAGTAAACCCATTTACATTTGTGTCATTGCTGTGTGCTTTCAAATGTATGGCCTACTCATTTTTTTCTCTTTTTTTGTTTAAGATCAAAGGTGACAAGAATAGCAGAGCAAAGAAGTTAAGAATGATGCAGAGAACACAGATGTGAAGAACAAAGAAGAGAAGAAGGAGCTGAGCCCAGTGCAGAAGGGGAGAGAAGAATAAACCTAAATGCAAGTACTTGAACATGGAAATAAATGGGTTGCAGGCTGCTTAACAAGAGTTTAATGTGGTGCTTTAATCTGCATCAGTGCTGGTTGGGGCTTTCATAGTGGTGCCTAAGATAGGTTAATGTTTTTAAAATTTTTTGCCTCAAGTTCAAGACTTTGGACTCTTGTGTCAATAATTCACAGCTCTAAACAGGGAAGTGGCATCAGGGTCACGTGTGCATGTGAGAGAGAAAGAAAAAAGTCAGTTTGAGTCTTAACTGAATAATGTAATGTGCTGTGGTGCAGCTGAGGGGGCTGTAAAGCACTCACTTCCTAGCTAAGCAGTATCGAAATGTAAATAGAAGCTAAAAAATCAGTGACTGGGTTGATTAGAGAAAGCTGGAGGGTCAGGGTCAAACTACTCAGCCGGAACCAAAGCGGTGTGATAAATTGCTGTGATGTAAAATGTATTTTTCATCATTTTAGTCAAGTGTATGGGACAGAAACAGCCATTTGAAAGCACTCTCATCAGCAGATGCATCATTTTAGCAAGTACAATACACATGCCTCCTGCATGTGAATTCTTTTGGTTACGTTTTTTTTTCTTGGCAAAAGAAGGTCTTGTGCAAATGCAGGTACATGGGCCAAAAAGAGGTCTCTTCAGGAGCATAATTGTTTTTCTTTGCAGCCTCTGGTATCCCACCTGTATCAGCAGACGAGCTTTTGCCAGTATGATATGTCTTCTTCAGGTGAAGGTTTTTCTAATCCAGATGTACCAGAAGAGGGTTTGTTGCCATAGAGAAGGCTTTATCACCTCATTTGCTCTTAGGGGAAGCTCCTGCACAGATCCGAAGTCACTCTTATATTTATAATTGTTCGATATCTGGCAAAGCTTTAGTAAGTCTGTACTGTGCAAAGATGGGGGAGCTGCCTGGGACTTCTGCCTAGAAAACCAGTAACCTTGTCCCTTGTTCCCTGCAGCTCCTTCTCAGGTGGGTGACAATGCCTGTCGAAAGGATGCGGATGCGCCCCTGGCTGGAAGAGCAGATCAACTCTAACAGGATACCGGGGCTGAAATGGCTAAATAAGGTAAGGGGGATGCACACACGTGTAGGTGTGCTGAAGAGGGACTTCATAGCAGTGCCTGAGGTTTGGATAGGTAAATCAGCTCATTCCTGCTTTCCAAAGGGGTGACGTGGGGAGGAAGGGCAAAGCTGAATGCTTCCTGCTGAACCTGTTCCTCCAGCCTTGCCTGTCAGATCTGAGGCGCCCTGCTTTGGCCTGGTGAATTTGTGGCTCCTTTGAAAGGATTTTCCAAGTCTTTGTTGCTGGAGCAGGTGTTTGTGAAGACTCCGCTAGTTTTATTTTTTTAAGCTGGGAACAGATTGCTCACCAAGTAGCGCCAGAGGGATGTGAACAAAATGCTGTCCTGAGGTGGAAGGCTGTATATTCTGTGCTGGACTCTGGGTTGAAGCAGTTATCTCCAGTTTCACACTTGTGTGATTTCCTTGGTACTTCTCAGCCTGGGAGAAAATGGGGTAACATTTTCACTGCCAGACCCAAACCTAATACTCCGGGTCACGAGCACTTACTGAGACTTCTAGACAGTTTGAGAGCACAAGTGTGGGCTTCTAAAATATCAGTGCCCAATTTTAATTTTTTTTAATTGGCTCAGTAAAACCAAGGAGTGTATCTGAGACTTTGAACAATAATAAACCCTGGAAATACTGCATGGATTCTACAATATGCAGGAGAGTGATTCACCCCACTGAAAAGCGTGAAACAGTTTTGGCTACAGAGGCTACTTAGTTATCAAATGGGTAGAAGTGCTCAAAATCAGGTGCAGAAACATAGAAGCTGCGACTCTGGTTAAGACACTAGCCCAGTTGGTCTGGTGTCCTCCCTATAGCAGTAGTTTTGGTGCTCAGGTGTTCATTTTTAGAGCTGAAGAGTGGCAGTTAAGATTACTACTGTTTTTTTTCAGCTTTCAAAGCTAGAAATGCTCGTGGCTATAAAATTATCAGGAGCCCTTTGAATTTCAGCTATGAATTTTGTTTCTCAGGAACTTCCTGCATCAGTGACTCTCACATGCTGTGGCTGGGTAAATAGATATTTCTTTATCCATTCCGCAATTAGCTGCCCTGTGAATTAGAGTGGGTCCTTGTTCTTGCATAATGGGGTCACAGCTGAAGAGGAAGAAGAGACCAGTTTTTATTCTTGTCTTTCTAATTTGAGTCCCATGTTCAGGTCCCTGTGGATTCTCCTCTTTAAGTATCTCTACCTTGGTGTCGGGTCTTTCCTGCTGACAGTCCCCCACTGCCATCCTTTGCTGGGCATTCCTGCCCAATCTTGAAATAATTTCTTTGCACTTAGGAGGGCACAGTATATCTGAGCATATTACTCTTAAGCATAATGTAGTCATCTGTAGGTTATGTTCACATAACCTTTTTTGGTACATCCCAGAATTGTACTTGCTTCCTTTGCTCTGCAGTGTGAAAATGCTGCTGCTGTGCTAAGGGCTTCATTCTTCCCAGTTCAGCCCAGTGGCCCATAAAGGCAGTTTGTAAGGCATGTCTTCTTGTTTGATGTTTGCAGCCCTCTGATCATGTTGTTACAGCTGGTTCTGCCTTGTGCTTCTGGCATAAGCTGTTTGCATGCAAGAGTCGGTAGGGGATTTTGTTCTTAGTTAGCATATTCTATACTGAACCAGGCTTGTCTCACAAATATAAGTAATTTGGGGTTGGGGTTTTTTTTGTTTCTAAAGCTAAGTCCAGACTCATACTAGAAGAGGATACCAGGTTAAGTGGCCTGCCTTGACATTTATTAAACTCTGATTCCCCACTTCTACCCTCTGCTTTGGCATCATTCTTGGTTGCCTTTATTGTGCTCAACAAGCTAATTGCACTTCTGAGCATTTCTGTTTAAAAATGTTTAAACATTCATTCCAACAATGAGTCATTAAACCAAAAATATTTCTATTTTTACTGTAAATCCTAACCGTAAACAAAACCATGCGTGGAATCGATGATACAGTGTCATGTGTATCACAGCCTGCTCTGTATCCACAGAATTGACTCTGGAGGATGCAGGATTGGGGGATTTGTATATTTTAATCAGAGTTTGGCAAAGGGCAGCTCGCCGTACAGAAAAGAAGGTGGGTCATATTAGCAGGAGAATGACACTTGTGTGCACAAACTTTAAGGAAATAAAATTTAAATACTAAAGAAAAGATTACCATTCTGGGTTTGTAATTGGCTGTCTCTTCCTGGGAAATTTTTCCACACTGAGAAAGGAATTAAACCTCTCTCAGTTAAAAATGACAAATCAGGTCCAGCTAATTTACCTAATTCCTTCCCCTGCTGTCAGTTGATCACATTATACCTCCTCCTCTGTGTTTCTTTCTAGAGCAGACCTCACTCTGTAGGGCTTAAAAAATAAATACTTGTGTACCTCCCTGGTGTAAATGTTATTCTGCTGAAGAGCATGGAGGAGAAAGGGATTTGCTTTACCTTCTCAGAGAGACAAAACTGGGAGGTGTGAAGGCAACTACATAGTTCAGTAGAGGGCAGAGGTGGTGTGAGGAGGGGGATAATGAGACGTCAGTGTCCCTCTTGGATCTGGAGAAGGAAATTAGAGTGGAAGCATTCAGAGTAGCTGTAACAGGAGTCGAGAAGCAACCTGCTGCTTTGGTGGATGCTTGAATAGGAGCTGCTATTTAAAATTTGTCCTATGTATTTCTAGGTAGTATGTAATCTTCTGCTCATTCACCTTCTTGGAGCATTTTGCAATGCTAGAGTTGCAAGCATTTGATACTACTTTCCTCTTCCTGCCTATTCCTAAGCATGTGGCACCTTTTTCCCTTTTAATATCCCCACTGGAGTTCGGTAGTAATTCCTTTTATGCTACAGAAATTTTGTGGGTTGTGCTTTTGGCTTTAGGTGAGGCTAATCTTTTAATAGAAACACAGGACTCCTACACATATGTCCAGTGATGGAGCGCTGTACCAGAGAGCACATGATTTTCCAAGTCTAAGAGGAAGCACTGATAAGCCTTTTCCTATTAAGATCATTATTAGGAAGCATCGATTGAAGGAGGATATAGGTAAATGTTTGATAACGTGTGAAATTAAAAAGTAGTATTTATATAGAAAGCATCTAGGTAAACTAGAGCAGAACACACAACCACAATGTGTTGCTGCAATCAACAATCTTGGTGGGTTTCAGAGAAGATTAGGTATTTGATAGGTGATGGGAAAATCTGTACTTCCTATATAGGTGTGGAAAATTATACATCTGTTATAAAATTATAATCCACAGGAATACTATTATTTTGTTGTTTATATTACAATTTATTCTAAATCCATGTGCTTCAAGACATCTGGGATTAGGAAGAACTTTCTGTAATTAGCAGAAACACTCTAGTGAACCCTTAGACTGCTGTTGAGAGTGTCCTGGCACCTTGCTTTGAAGCAATGAGTACGGTTGATGATGACAGGATGCTATGTCTGGAGATTTAGTCAGTCTGCTAGTTCCTATAGAACTTTTGAATTATCATACCAAATACAAAATCTGTGGTATAACCGCCGTAGCTCTGTGCAGCATTGTTCAAACCTCTCCCCATCACCAAGCATGAGAGGACTTTTTAATCTGGTCAATTCTTAAAAGTCTTGCTTATAGAAGTATGGATTTTTTTCCTGTGCTCATTATAGTCTATGGGAGAGTAAAGGCAAGGAAGCTTATTCTAGCTCTGATAAATACAGTAGTGCTGTGGACCACAGGATAGTGGGGTTCAGGCTTTCTTTAGGCCAGTTCTACTTGGAGAAAAAGGAGAGCGCCTCTGTAGGATGATTTAACTATAGAGAGGAGGAAGAGTAAGGAGGCAAAAGGCTTGTGAGAGAGGTGATGGGAATAGATTAAGAAGAAGGATGAGAGAGTGAGGGCTTGAAGGGGATGAGAAATATGTTAAATCTGTTCTTTCACCAAATTAAAGAAAAGATGAAGCCAAGCGAGAAGGGAAGAATGCAGTTCTGAACAAATGAATGTAAATGAGAGAAAGGATTGAAGGCAAGAGTTGTAGGACAATACAAAATGCAGGCTCAAAAAAGAAAAGATCAGGTGGAAGGGAAGGGAAAGTAAACCTAACCTTGACATTAGTGAAATATTAACCCAATGGACAAGGAAGAAAAGTGGTTGTTGGAGGAAGGGGAAAGGGCAGAGGATTAATCTCACCTGACTGCAGACAAATACAATGCAGTCATTTAAATGAGATCTGCCTGGCTAGAGTTGTTTGTAGTCAGTGGAGAGAAATAGGCTCTTTTAGGGTGCACTTCGGCTGGTGGTTGGCATAGCTCAGGTGGCCACCTCAGGAGGAGAGTGCATTTTACCCTGGTAGTACTTTTCTCTTCACAAACTGAGAAGTGGGTCTAAACCTGCAGTGGCAGTGTTTAAAGCGCTAGATGTCTGCATGTGAAGCCAGATAAGATGTATTCCCCCCAGCAGGGGAGAAAAAACAAGTGGAACAAATTCTTTTTGTATGGCTTTGCAGAAAAGAGCGTGAAGGGTTCTGAAGCAGCCGTGTAGGTCAGCACATAGGAATTCGTTCCCATGTTGTATGACATAAAAGCACATCTGACCCAGCATCCATCTGGCCCAGCATCCTTTGTGCTAAGTGCTTGTGGAAGGAGTGTAGGAAACATGCTGTTCAAGCTCTGAAAGTGACTGGGCTCCCAGAGCTGGAGCTGCATCCCAAAGTTTAGTATCTTTAATAGTCACCAGTGTACTATCTTCCATGAGTTTTTCTGATCCTTTTGGGAATCACTTTATATTTCCACCACATAAGGCATGCCTTGGTTAATCTACATGTTGTGCGTTAAAAAAATAATTTAAAGAAAGCCTTCCTTTGGACTGCTTTAAATGCACTTCTCTTTGGCCTAAAGTTTCTGAACTAAAATACGTTCAACTGTCTTCAGTGCTACCCTTTCACATGGGTGTCTTGTATTTTTTGTCTCCACTGGAGAGGTGTCTACAGTCAATATATTCATATGTCCATTTGCTAGTATTTTACTGGCTGAATTCTAAGTCCTTTGAATGTGTTTTGTTCCTGTAGTAGTTAAGTTTCATATCTGTTTTTTCTAATCATAAAAGTGTCTGTGCTGCCAAAACTAGCCTTCATTTGAATGTTTAGAAATGTGTAGCTCTGCATGTTTTATCCGTGTGTCAGCGTAGAAGGCTGCCAGGCTCATTGTTCCTGAAGGGGCTTCTGAGTATTTCATACACTTATGGCTGTATTCTGCTTTTGGTGATGCCAGTGGATATTTTCCTATTGAGTTCGGTGACAGTGGCACTGCGTTAGAAGAAAGTAAACCACTTGGAGATGCTGGAACTGTGCTTTTAAATAAGTGACTTAAAGTAATCAGAAGATCCCTCAAGTCAATCAGTGTTGGCATTTCCTGTTTGGTTTCCCTTCCAGGAGAAGAAGATCTTTCAGATTCCCTGGATGCATGCCGCAAGACATGGGTGGGATGTTGAAAAAGATGCTCCCTTATTTAGAAACTGGGCAATTCACACAGGTATTGGAACTCTCTTTCTGCAGGACAGATTTTCACATTGTTTTCCCTTTTAAAGTTACATTTTCCTTCTTTGTTTTCTTTGCTTTTACTAACACAGAGAGTGAATTTAAGTTTCTAGGTTTGTGGGAGGGTAAGTGTTTTCTTCAAGGCCTGTGGTACTCTCCTGATTTATCGAAGCATCATAACTTATTTACATTGAGGAACACAGTAAAACTTAATTGATTTAAACATTAACAAGATTGGGTTCAAAACTGTCAGGAGTAGAGCACACTCAGCATTTTGTAGACTTGAGCCCTTAGGCTTTTTATGCCTTTCTGTGGATTTGAGCCAGACATAATAAAGGTAAATGCTGTGCAGGCTTTTCCACATTGTTCTGGAGTCACATCTGATCTACAGTGCCCAGGGTCTTTCTTGAGCAGAAACCGCTCATCATGTGTTCTAGAAATGTGCATGGGAATGAGATCACAACACTCTCTTGCAACCTCAGCTATTGTTTGAATGCTTGTCATGGGAACCAAAGGCTGATACCTTGGAGTTAACCCACACTATTATTAATTTGTCTTAGATTTTCAATTGCACATCACCTGTGCCTGACTGTCTTTTCTTGCTTAGGAAAATACCAGTCAGGAGTAGATAAACCCGATCCAAAGACATGGAAGGCAAACTTCCGTTGTGCTATGAACTCCCTGCCTGACATAGAAGAAGTAAAGGACAAAAGTATCAAGAAAGGAAACAATGCCTTCAGGGTGTACCGGATGCTGCCATTATCTGAAAGACCTTCCAAAAAAGGTAGAGGGGAGAGCTTGTCAACGTGAAAATGGTGTTGGGGGCATTGTAATTATTTTGGGACCTGCAAAATGTGCTAGTTCTACTTCTGCTGTGAAGCTGGGTGTTTTTATCCAGATGTTCCCCAGAGCTTAGGAACAGCTGTATGAAAAATAGGCTACATTCAGTTAATAGAACAAGCCACCTGGAGAGAGGATCAACGAGTTGTGATACCCCCAAGCTGGTAATGGATGTAAATTGTTAGTTCTGTTAAAGCTGATGGAGTTATTTTCAGGTGCTAGTCCCAGGTCTCCTTCATTGGTATTAGAGATCAATGCATTGAACTCAGTAGGGCTCATTCAGAATAGTGGCAGACATTTTGATACCTTTTTTCAAGCAAGGGTGGAAATAAACTGGTGCTTTATTGAACTGAGTGGGAGCAGTACAGTCTCTGCTCAGAACATTAAACCGTGAAAACACTTTGTTAGTTACATGGCTACTCTAGGCCATGAAAAACCACCCCCCACAGCATGATAGTGGTGAAATGGGAAACTATGTTTGAATCCCCACATTTTGGGATTAGATCTCCCACCTGCCGTGGGAAGACCTAACTACCAGGTCAATCTTATGAGTATTTCCTTTCTATGGAGTAGAAACACTGGCTTCTTTATGGCTCATTGGCTTCCTTATGTCTTCTTTACTGGTTTATTGAGTAGAACAATGGCTTCCTTAGTCCTCTGGTGTCTAGGATTTTTGGATGAAATGATAACCTCCAAACCAAATGCACAATGTTCCTCTAAAATCCAATTCAGTTCACCTGTAGCTCAGTTTACTATTTTCTTAAGTTGAGAAGTGAAAGGTACATCTTCAGTTTAAGATCATTGTGATTGGAAATTATGAGCTCTGGCATTTTTGAGGAAGAATCATACCATGAAAGGGACATTGATCTTCAAAAGGTAGAATATTTGCTTTGAAACTGTTTCCAGTTTCTTGTCAATGGTGTATTTTGTACATTCAGGCATATCTCCCTGAACCACAACCTGTCCCATTGTGGTAGATTCCTCTCATAGCTATAAAAACTAGAAAAGTTCATTGTGAAAGCTGAGATTCCAGAGATGGGGGGTGTAGCAGGAGAGGATTCTGCAGCAAGTCCAGTTACTATTAAACTCTGATGTATTTTGGGCCCTGTGTATATTCTGACATGCCCTTTCTACGTGGCACATGGCTGAATTTAAGTGTCAGTGAGAGAAAAAGAATTTGGCTGCAAACATTTCTAATTCTCAATGCTATCTTGTGTTAGAGATGGGAGAAATTCTTGGGATACGTCTGTGCAAACTGGGGTAGAGCTGAGCTTGCACCAGGAAGTCTGACCATCCACATCAGGGTCTTGTCAGGTCAGAGCAGGGGCAGCAACACTGGGGTCTGCCAAGGCACACAACGTTTTGTGAGCGTCATATGCAGTGTAGATTTCTGGATTCTCAAGTCCAGCATGATGGCATAAACAGCTTCTGCATGAATTATAATGTATATTTGATAATTGCTCAGGTTGCAACTATTTACAAAAATATTTGTTAAAGTTTATTGTGATCTCTTTTCACATTAAATCAGTCTCCCTGTCCAAGGAGGTGCTGCCATTTTGAGGCATGTTTTGGGGCTGTTTGCTGGTAAATATAGAAAGTGTGAAGGATAACTTGTGGCACACAGGACTTTAAGAAATCTTCCTTCTGTTGTTGCAGGAAAAAAAACGAAGTCCGAGAAGGATGACAAATTCAAACAAATTAAGGTAAGAAGTGGCAGTTTAATAGTGTGAGAGCTTGCAAAAACAATCTGTCGCAATTTCTTTTAATAGCCCCAATAGTATATTGTGGTGGATATTTGAAAATCTCCCATGCTTGTGGTTTGGTTAAGTAGCTACAGTTACACGGGATGTTTGGGTTTTTTTAAAAAAACGTGAAGGCTGTTAGAGTTGTGACTGACGTCATCAGTTGACACAGCCCTTGTGTTACAATGCCTGGAGGTTGGAAAACTGGCAGCCTCTGCAATACATTTGCCATTTTTTTGTCTGTGTAAGTAGAAATACAGTAATTATGAAAGGAATGCTACTGAACAATAGAGCTACCTTTTGGAGCAATTAATTTCTGTGTGCAAGGCACTGGAAATGCATTTTCATTCAGGTGAGGGGAGAGGTTCTGTCAGAGCTGCACCCACTGCTCATGTTTTTTCATTTAGGAGACCTCAATTGTAAAGCTATTCAGTCACTACCTGAGATTTCTGCTTGTTCAGAGCACAGACCCAGACCGATGTTAGCTTTGCCTACAAAGCGTGGTGTTTCCCAGCTTTCACACTTCTGCCAAGTGCTTTTGTGAGGTGGCCACTATTACACACTGGCAGGATTTGGTCTGCCTGCAATTTTTTCAAAAAGCACATTGCAGAGGTTTCAGACTTCAAGCCTTCAGTAAAGTTTGTGTTCTTGGGTTGCACATAACAGACATGTCTGCAGCAGAAGGGCAGCTCGGTCCCCTGCTGCTCACTTGTGAAGGGCTGTGCCACCTATGCCTGGGTGCAGATTCTGCACCCTCTGACCAGGAGATGCTCTGGGCCAGCTGAACACAGAGGCCTGGGAAAAATCCTCTTTTGAAATTTGGTTTGGAAGGCAGATGCTGTCCTAGTGGTTGTGACTTGTGAAGCTACAGTTTAATGGCTTTAAACTGGAAGAGGGTAGATGTAGATTAGAAATTAGGAATAAGTTTTCCACTGTGAGGGTGATGAGTCACTGGAGCAGGCTGCCACGGAGGCTGTAGATGCCCCAATGCTGGATGTATTCAAGACTAGGTTGGATGGGGCTTTGAGCAGCCTGGTCTAGTGGAAGGTGCCGCTGCCCATGGTAGGGGAGTTGGAACTAGATGATCTTCAACATTCCTTCCAACCCAAACCATTCTATGATTCTATGTCAGAATACTGTGATTTTTAAATTATCTTAAAAGAACCATTTTTAACCATCCTATCTGGATCACGCAGCCATTTGTGTTTGTTAAAATGTGACTCTGACAGTAGCCTGTGTTCAGAGGAAACCAGTGAACTTTGATCAGAGCAGAGCAGCATGTGATGCTTGCCAAAGCTGGCAGCAGCACTTTGCCGCTCCTCTTCTTCACAATCTTCCTTTCAGTCAAAATTTTAAATGCCTGAAAAGCTGTAGAGGTGCTTGAACAATCTCATCCTCTTCATTAAGAATAATCTCACAGTCATTTCCAAGGGAGGCCGAATGATTCCTAACAGATTAGTACATGTGGCATTATGCCTGGGAGCGGGTGCCAGTGGGGCAATGCTCCCAGCTTTTGGGAGCACTTTGCTCCAGCATGATTTCCCTGAGCTGCACAAAAGTGTTAGGACAGGCAACTCAGGAGCTGGCCGTGCCTCCAGCACATACAGTTACCAGCGATACCCACTATGAGCGTACTGCTCACCAGCCACCTACTATGGTATGGCCACTTAGCTCTTGTAGGCTTTGAGCTGGGGCCAGGTAGTATTCCTGTCTGTTGCCCACTTTCTGACAAACGCATACATGAGCTGGCCTCCAGATATGCTTGGATTTTAAAATAGATGCTCCTTCCATGCTCAGCTACTGTTAGATGTTGAAGGCTGTAATATTGGAGAAGGATGGTGGATGAATTAATGCAAATGTACATTTTGCGGCATTGAAAGCTGCTTATAATTGCTTTGCTTAGTGATGTGGATTCCTGAGATCCAAGTTGCGTGTTTTACATTGAATACCTTGCAGTTACACTGAAAACCTCTCTTTAGTGGAGGTGAGTGGGAGGCTGCTCCACGGTCTGCCTGGTAACTGCCATGGGGTAATATCAGCAGATGGTGAAGCTGAGGATCTGAGTGCAGATCTGCAAAGGGACTTCAGTGTAGCAAGTCCCAGATTGAACTTCCCTCTGTTGCCACTGCTGGACCCTGTGGCCACCCACAGCAACCACTGCTGGGGGTGAAGAGCCCTACTAGATCTTGGTAAGCTTGAGCAGGGTGCTCAGGGCCCTCACTGCTTGTCCTCCTAGATGTGAGAGACGTGGGCATTACTAAATCCCTGCTCCATGTTAGGCAGAGGGTCTGCGAGCAGGTCTCCCACCTCACAGATAGGTATGCCACCACTGGGCTTTGGGCAAATGGGATCTCTCCATTAAAAAATGAATTCTCAGCAATGGAAAGAAGCTGGAAGTGTCTGCGTAGCCCAGGTAAAAATAGGCTCTTTCCTTTGAAACAAAGGACTGAACTGCCTGCGGCTTAATTTCTGCCTTATCTTAGATGTATCCTTTTGACTATGCAAGCAGCTCCCCATTGAGACATTTTTTAAATCCAAGTGACACCTTTCCCCATGCATTTAACTTAGGCTAGATGTCTGGACACTGAAAATTTAGGTGATTTAACACCAACTGTGCCAGTGTCCAAGTCCCTTTGTGGATCTGATTCCATCATCCAAGTTCCATGATGCATATTTGTTTTTGCAGCTCGAAAGGGGCTACTAAAACTTCTCTGTAACCAAGCCTCAGTAAAACTGAGCAAGGTGCCATGTTCACTGGGACATTGCACAACACCAGAGGCTCAGGTCTCTGATGTGCAGCCCTAATCAATCTCTGCAGTTGTGATCCTCAGTGGATCAATAGTAGCTAATTTTATCTTTTCCAGCTGTGCAGGTATTTGACCTGTGGGTCAACACAACCAGTGCAGCTCATCAAAGACCTAGTTGCTATTAACACTAGCTTTACACCCTTCTGATGTGCAGGGGAGCATTGGGACAGGGTGCATGTTTGCCTTGCTTAACAGCTATGGAGGTACAGACTTGTGTCAAAGTGACAGCTTTTTGAATGGATCACAATCATAGCAGATGACATCCAGAAAAGACCTGTCACTCTGTCCCCAGTTTTCTGTCCCCGTGATAACAGTTCATACAGTTAGTACTGTGAAGGGGTGGCACCACAAATCTTGAGGCTCACCTTTGCTCTGCTCTTGCTGAAGTGCTTTAGAGCGGTGAAAATGAGCATGGCACTGGATCCAACTGGCAGCTCTGCCCGCCTTGCAGGTGTCTCTGGGTCAGCAGCAAGATAGAATGTCCCTTGCAGGGCTGGCATGGCTGGCTCAGAGGAAGAGCAGAAGACTTTAGACTTTGTAACTGATAACCCTGTAAGGGAGCCAATACTACAGAAGAGGCTGGACCTGTAGATAATCCTTTAAATGTGTTTATAGCTTTTTAAAGAAATCCCAAGTTTGTGGAATGAAAGTTTTTGGTGTCTGTTCTGAGGGAGATTATTTAGATTCCCACCTGCATGTTCCAGACCTACAGAGATGCTGCTTGTGGAAAGCTCAGTCTATGTAGAACAGGTGGTGTTTTCCCAACGCTGTTGCCCTGTGGTAATGTTCATGATGTGATCTAAAAGACTGTATTTAGTGTAAACACTTTGGTTTGCTTTCAGGCTTGCTACAGAGAAAAAATAAGGCTAGAGTTTAGTAATTGCTGTACAGAAGCTAAGGCTTTCTTTCAGAGAGTGCTAAGAGATAGAGCATGTTTGGAAGGAAATGAGGATGAATATTAAATAGGGTACTGTTTTAAAGCAATGTTTCTTCCTTGTTTGTTCCAAATGTTAATCTCTTGTAGTAAATAGTACACTAATTTCTTGCTCTCCGAAGGCTCACTCTAAATCTTAAAATAAAAAATAGCTTTCATTTCATAGCAGAAGATTTGGAAAGGGAATAGATTCTGGCTGCTTCTCTGAGAATCAAATATTCGTTCTAAGACCGTATCTACCAGAGAGCAGGGACTATATGACAGACAGAAGCAATGTGATTTATTACTGTCTCAGAGCAAAGAGGTGAACTGAATCCAGGCTCCTAAAATAAATCAAACCTGACCTAACTGTACTGTTTTCATTGTAGCAAGAGCCAGTTGAATCATCTTTTGGGATTAACGGGCTAAATGATGTCACTTCTGACTATTTCCTGTCCTCCAGTATAAAAAATGAAGTTGACAGTACAGTGAACTTTGTAGGTAAGTACTCCAATGCTTTTCTTACATGCTAAGCATACAGGTGACTTCAAAAACCCTTTAGACTCTGCCAAACTCAGCTTTCCATCAGCATTTTGCACTTTGGAGAAAGCCACAGTTGCAGTCAGGTTGGCCCATTTTTCACTGGCCCAAGCCACATGAGGTCCTGGTTGCAGGTCAGTCCCACCACCTTGCAGAGACCTCAGCCAGCACTGTGCCACTGTGGTGGTTCCCCTGAGAGTAAAACACTTACAGACATTCTCAAGTGGCTTTTCCTGACATGAACTTAACGCCACAGGGTAGTCCTCAGCTATGAGGAGATTGTAGCCAGTGTCACATGGAAGTTAAACTGCAGTTGGATGGCGGTTTCCCATTGCTCAAAGCAGAGGTTTGTGGGAGGAACTTCATTCTTTTTACTGGCACCTCAGTAGCTGAGCTAGTTCTTAACATCACTGAGCTAACAGCAAGGATCAGCATTTAGAAACTAGTATATGTCATGTCAGCACGTGAGCAATTGGTTCTTGGTAGAATAATTAGGCTGGGTTTTGACAGCTCTTTTTTGGCTGAGGTTGTCACTGCAGTGAGGGTTCCTAGAAATGTGACCCATATAGCATTTTGTCTAGAATTTCACTTTTGTATATGATGAAAAAGTGTTTGAAAGCTATGTTAGTCTTCTGCTTGGACAGATGGCAGAAAGTACATGCAGTGACTATTTTTGATGCCCATTTCTTAGGTCGCAGAGCTTTGCATAGTCGTTGCCCTCAAGTATTTCTGTGGCTGAGGAGTTAGTGAGTAGTTTTCCTCTCTTCACAGCAGTTCATTTAATCAGCAGTTCCTTTGCAAGAGTGCTAGAACATCGTTGTTGCTCTTACAATTCCAGAGGGTTTTATAACTTGAAGAAATGTAGTGTTTCCTACTTACTGACTCAAATCTGAAACACCTGAAGACCAATATGCAGCCCCAGGGAAGAAGCTTCATACACTTTTCCTTAATTTTATGGTTTTAAAATAAAACAGGGATCAATTAACAGCAGTCTTTGGAACATACCTGGTGTTCACTAAAGTCCACTAACATCAGCAAGAGTCCTTTTGCTGCACACATCTCAGTTTTCTACAGTACAGTGTATCCCCAACTCCTGTTTAACACTGTGATGAGATGAAAGCATATTGCACCTTAGAAGATCTCAGTAATTTAGAGGACAGGACCTGTAGTGACAACATCAACATCTAAGAATGGTCAAAGGTCTATTGTGGAAACCAAGCAAGAGGTTCAGAGGAACAGAACTGAATTTGCACCTTAAGGGCAGTCTCTGGACTCAGAGAATCCATTTTTGGGAGTAGGATGGCAAGGCTCGGGTGGGTAACTGTCATCCAGTGTTGTTTAATGGATGTCTTGTGAAGTGTGCTGCTTATCCAGACTGGAGAGAGAAGTCCTTATTTAGGACTGCAAGCAGGATTTTACTGTTAACGGGGAAAAGAGTAAAATAGATCTCTTCTGCAGAAAGGAGGGAAGTCAGCTCGAGGGAAGACGAACAGCACCTGCAGTGTATCTGACATACATGCAGCTCACAGGAAAGTTGTGGCATATTGCCCAAGTAAGCAGTAATTTTTGCTGTGCAGGCTCTCTCTTGGGATGGGTAAGAATTCGTCTGGTATTGAGGAGAAAGATAAAACAGTGCAGATGGCTTGCTTGTACCCTGACGGGGTTGCACAATATTGGTTTCTCCTACATAAAAACTCTGTGTGTGTGCTCTTGCCCCTCACACCCCACTCAATTAAAAGCTGGTTGTTTCAGAAGGAAGAAAGGTGAAATACAATGGAAGCTAAATACCTGGAACAAAATCACAGTAACTGTAGTGATTCCACTTAAAAAACCCCCAGCATATCCCGTATGTATGTTATTTTCTTTATGCTGGAATTATTCAATAAAATACACATCTAGGTTTTTGGGGTTTTCCGGTGACTAACTGGCACTTCACAAAGCAAAATGATATGCAGCTTTTCCCTGGGAGAAAAACTTGTCACTTTTCTTTTTCAAAAAGTCATGTTCTAGCCTAGTCTAAAGGTAGAAGGCTGGAATGGATTGTTTGTATATACATGTGCATTCATGTATATTTATCTTAGTTCATCCAGGAATAGATGCTATCTTTTGCCTTTTTTGAAATTCATAATGAGAGTACTTAGGTCACCTAACAGAAGAATTTAAAGATTTACTGTGTTTCATTGCCTACATGTTTTTCCCATCATGGTTGTAGAAAAAAATGTACTGTGTGAATTTCTAACAACACAGCACCCTGTTTGTACAGAATTTGTCTGTATGAAGATTGTTCCTTTTGAAGCTTTTTGTTCTGGTGAAAGAATATCTATAGTCCTTCGCTTTCTCTTGGACAAATGTGGATTCAGATTAGCCATCCTCTGAGTTGGCTCTATCCTCATGTGCTCTTCCAATCTAGCTAGTGGCTTTCAGCTCTGTGCTGGATTAATGCAGTTGTCATGTATTCATACTGCTGGCCTCAATAAGGGAATTGTACAAGACAGAGGGAATTGTCTCAGGCAGCCCTAGAGAACTGACATTTTGGCTTTCACCATACTTTTGCTTTGCTAGGTAATTTATTGGGACCACTGTTTAATCCCCCATTTCAAAAGGGTGTTGTGAAGCACAATTAATGTCTGCAAAGCATTTTGGGACATCTGCAAAGTGTCCATGGTGCCTTCGCTTGTAGAAATACATAATGTTCCTGTGGCATTAAATACCATGTGCCTGGGGGAATGGGAAAACCTTCTTGTTAATAACTCACCAGACATGGCAGACCATGGGGATTACAGACAACAGGTACAACTGTGTTTTTCTACCTGCAAACAATGCTGTTGCAAGAATAAGTAAGAATAAGAGTCTGATTTGGAGGAGAATTTTTTCACAGACTCGTGTCATGTATAAAACAGAGTCCACCATGTTTTACATGACTGTGTGGCCATTTTTTTGGAGGTCAGTTCTGGTCTTCTGGTGCATAATTCACATGAGAGCATCCATAGGCCATGGGACATCGGCAGCTTTCTGGGCGAGGATGCTTTCCCAGATTAGGAGAGATTGCTATGTTATCTGTGTCCTGGTAAGGGTATGTTTCTAGGTGGAGGAAGGGTGTGGCTGTGGTGTTCCCTGGGAAAGCCTCTGGACAGCTGGTATGTCAAGGAGGGCTCAAGGACATTATGTGTGAGAGCCAGGGGATAGTTGGGCTTTTTCAGCTGCCACAAGTGGGGAAAAAATGTCTCTGAAGGTGATGGAAAACCAAATAAATCACACAGGTTTCCTTTAGAAGTCCCATTGAAAGCAGGTGGTGGGCATGGAAGAAAGTGCTGAGACAGTGTCGAAGACTCACTCAAATACCAAGCAGGCTCCAAGGGCAGGCTCTTAGAGATCCAGGGGGGTGAAGGTGTTATGAGTAAATAGTATTTTATTTCTAACCCCAAGTTGTAGAACAGCAGCACCTTGACGGCAGCAGTGAGGAGCAGGTGATTGTTGCCAATCCGCCTGATGTTTGCCAGGTAGTAGAGGTGACAACGGAAAGCGACGAACAGCCCCTCAGCATGAGCCAACTGTACCCCCTACAGATCTCGCCTGTCTCATCCTATGCAGGTAAGTATCCCAGCCTTTCTTTACACTCTTTTTTTGGAAATGTTTGGAAGACACTGGGGGAAAGGGGGCTCTTCCAGGATAGCTGGCAAAAATGCAGAAATGTCTCTTTGGCTGCCTTCTGTGTTTTTAATAGTACTCAAAAACTCGGAGTCCTCTACACATTTCACCTTGGGAAACAACTCAGCAGATCTAAGGTTGGAAATGGAAGCTGCAGATTTTAACCTGTGACTAATGGAAAAAATGTGATGCAGGGAAGTCTTTGAATCTTTTATTAGAGGAGCATTTTCAGTGGTACAAATTATGTGCTGCAAATATAGTATGTCCCTCTTACCCCTTGACTTACTGAAGATTGAAGGTCTTGTCTGCTCTGTTTCCTCAATGCCTGGCACAGTGGGCACAGAGTGCTAAGGCCTGCCCTAATGGTATATAATGCAGACATGGAGCTGAGCGCCCTGGGGGAGTCGATCTGTCTTGTTACAAGTAGCCTGCAGATTAGAACAGCAGGCAGCAACTGATAAGTGCTCCTGCAAGCAGCAGAGCTGTGGATGTCTGGCTCCCAACGTCTGTGTCCCATCTGGATTCTCAGATAACTAAAAAGGGATGAGATAGCAAGCTTTTCCCCAAGTCAGGGTGCTAATGGTTTCTCTTTTTTGTCTGGCCTTCTATTTCCATAAAACTAGTAGGAAGTTTAGAGTCTTTGACACTCATTTATCCCTTATCCAAGTCTGACAGTATTCAGAAGTTTTTAGTGGAGAACAGACACAAATGCATGTGTAGGCACGCTATATAGAGTCCGTGCAATCATCTAAGCCTCATTTCCATAGGAAGCAGGGCAAAGCCACATTTGAAAGTAGGAAAAGTTTCAGATCCAATCTCTCCTTCCTTTTTTAACATGTTGCTAACATGCAAGCCTCAGGAGACGGGGTAGAAACACAAATGTCATCTTTTTAGGCAAACTTGAGTATTAATTGTTCCCCATGCAATTTATTATTTTACACATGGATTTGCCTTCGACTCATTAGGCCGAAATTACTTCCAGACACATTTTTATAAAACATGTATTTAGTAATTTTTATCTTTGGGTCTGGCTAAATAGTATGATATTCTTTTGAATAGCCTCCAATGTTAGTCTCCCACATGTTGATAAACGATTATGCTGCCCAGTGTGTTTAGTCTGTAATGGCCAAAGCATTTAGAAGGGCTTTGCAAAGTGTAAGGCAGGGAGATGAGGGTGCTTTAACTTATTAGCAGCTGGGAGGCAAGGCCTTTGAAACATTTGTCCTCTGTCCAAATGCTTGTTGCAAAACTTTTCCCAACTACGTGAACACGACAATGATACATTCTTTTAACCTCAGCTACAGGATCTAAGTTCTTGGCATGCAAACAAAAGTCAGTGTCTTGTTCTGGAAGTCATGGTGGTTGCTTGGGCTGGGACAATAGAGAGGGGTGATCTGGTGACAGGAGAACCACCCTGACACGACAGTCATGAGCTACCTTCCCTAAAGTCAATGCAAAAAGTCTGCTTATAAGGAAAATGAGGCATGACTGAAGTACTTCTGCTATGCCCTTATCTTGTCTTACTATCCTGGTGGCCTTCAGCTGTCCTAACTTATACCAGGACCTGTAGCCCATAACTCAGATGATGATTTCATGCCACTGACATGCTTTTGAATACATCTCAAGGCAGCTGTTGATGATCCTGGTTACTCTAGCTAGAGGCTGATAAGGAGTACTGCAAGGGTCTGTCCTGGGACAAGTCCTAGTTAATGTATCAACGAGCAGAAGGGGTGTTGGAGTACACACTTGTGAAGTTTACAGGTGACACCAAATAGGGAATGCCAGTCAATATGCTTGAGGGCAGGGCCACCATCCAGAGACATGGAGAGACTGCAGGAATGGCCCAGCAGAAACCATATGAAGTTCAGCAAGGACAGATGCCAAGTCCTGTGCCAGGGAAGCCCTTTGTAGTTATAGAGCCTGAGACTGATGCGATAGGGAGAAGCTCTGCAGAAAGGCATGTGGGCAGTGAGCTGAATGTGAGACAGCAGAGCACCCTGGTCACAGAGAAAGCCACTAGCTTTCAAGAGCGTGGCCAGTAGATGTAGGGAAGTGATTATCCCCCTCAGCACCAGATAAACCACTTCTGGAGTACTGGGTCCAGTCTTGAGCCCTCCAGTCCAAGAAAGATAGAAACAAATGGGAACAAGTGCAGGGAAGGACTGCCAAGATGATCAAGGGCTGGAGCACTCA
Source organism: Coracias cyanogaster (assembly GCA_033124195.1). Classification (NCBI taxonomy): domain Eukaryota; kingdom Metazoa; phylum Chordata; class Aves; order Coraciiformes; family Coraciidae; genus Coracias; species Coracias cyanogaster. Next base: position 29,339 of record JAVSBS010012928.1, on the reverse strand, counting down.
CTCTGTGAGGAGATACTGAGGCACTAGGGCTTGTTCAGCCTGGAGAAGAGATGGTTTTGAGGACCTCTTAGCAGCCTGCCCCTACCTGCAGGGTTGTTATTGATAAGGCAGAGACAGACTCTTCATAGCAGCATGTGGTGGGAGGATGAAAAAAAGCAAGCATAAACTGAAACAAGAGAACTTGGTCCAGCTGGATATAAGAAAAAAATGTCATCTTTTTCACCACAAGGACAGTCAGATAGTGAAGCAGGATGCCAAGAAAGATTGTGCTGCCTCCATCCTCAGACATTTTCAAGACCTGACTGGATAAGGTCCCGAGCAACCTGATCCAGTCCTGTAGCTGGCCCTGCTTTGAGCAAGAGGTTGGACTATAGACCTCCTGAGGTCCCTTCCAGTAAACCTCTTCTTTTTAAAGCATGCGTTTGCCCTTGAGGCAGGAGTGAGGACAGGGGTCTGTGGTTCAGAACCCTGAGACTTGTAGGACTCTCTTGTGGCTATATCTGGCTTTGTCTTGCTCCACACAAACCTGTACAGTGGAATGATGGGAGTCCTGGTGCTATGCTCATGTGTTTGCTGGGTAGAGCTGCCTGCTCTGTGAGGTGCTACTGCTGAATGGCAGGAAAGAGTATGGCCATAACAGCTGTGCAGAAACAGTTAGTTTAGCTCTTCTGCAACAAAAAAACAACAGAAATAGTAGCCTGAGGTATCAGCTGTCCTACAAAAATCTGTTTTATTTCAAAAACACTGTAGTTCCTTTCTGAGGTTACTCAGGCAAATGCTATGAGTGGCCTTTGTGAGTTTTCTCATATTTCCATTGACATCAATGATATCCATTTTTTTTAGTACCGATACTGTTGTCAACCTCTTCTTGTGTTTGACACTGATTCAAATAACCTTCTTGATTGAAATAACCTCTCTAAGTTTCCCTGCCCGAGTGGCTAGCTTCCCTGGCTTTGCTAACTATAGTGCTATCTCTTGCTCAGCATTATGTTATGTATAAACAGCAAGCATGGATTCCTTTTCAGCTGCATCACTCTTTTTTTGTTGCCACATGTTTATTCATGTCAAGGAATATCTGTTTCTTGTCTCTGTGCAGATTCCTCTTATTGATTCTATCTCCAGGGCCATTTCTCCTTTGCACAGATTAATTTCTGTCTCTTCTCCCCCCAGTATGGCTTAATTAGCCAACTTAGCCACATTGGCACATCTTTCTTTACCCAGGCCAGCAAATGAGAAGCCATTCACTGAGTGTTCACATGAGAGTGTTAACTTCACAGGGCTTCACACTTAGATTTAATGTTTCAAACTGCTCTTCTGCTTACTGCACTATGCAGAGACTGGCATAGGGGAGGTGCTGGCTTTGGAAGTAGTAGTCTGAAGTAGCTGAGCTGCCTGCTTCCTGTCTTCGGAAGGACTTTGGGTGCAGTTTAGATCCTGGAGGGTAAAAGAGCAAGCCAGACCATTGATTTACAGCCATATGTCTAAGCCCAGTCCTCAGCTGAGCTTCAAGAGAAGGACAAGGTGCTGCCAGTCTCTCAAGATGCACAGGGGCATGATCCATGAGGCACAGTCCGTGCACCTTTAGCATTCATGTTATGTCCAGTGCAGAGCATGAAGCTGCTCTCTGGGAAGGCAGGGTTGTGGTTCATGGCCACAGGGGTGCAGGGGCCTCACAAAGCAGTCTGCATGGGCTAAAATGCATAACACAGAGCAGAGAGGGGAAACTGGGACTTGAAAGCTCCCTTGCCTGCTACTGAAACTCATCACGTCATTCCTTCAGTCTTGTAATTTCTGTGTTCCTGTTAGCTCAGGACATGGATGAGCCCTTATCTGCTCAGCCCTGGGGAGGGGGTGGAGAAAGATCTCTTCCCAATGCTGTTGGTAGCCTGGAGAGCTACAGGAGCTCCAGTTGTGCTGGAGCCGTGGCCCCATGTTTGCACTCTGGTTGAAGTGATGAGGGTGAGGGAGGCCATGTGCTGCAGGGAGAGATGATGAGGCTGGAGATAATAGCATTTCTACTTGCTTGGATGGTGGGTGAACAGTTGAGAAATAGGCTGGGGGGCTGGGCATGGGTGGCAAAAGTGAAACGAGAGCAAAGTGTAACTACTGTTGCACCAGAAGTGACAGCAAGCCCTTGAGGAGGCAGGCTGAGATAACAATTCATGAAACAAAAACACACTTATCTGCTCTGGGGTGGAGTTGTTGCTGGTTATGCAGGGAGATAAAAATAAGAATTTGGACAGAACTTCACTATTTACCAGGCCTGGAGCTGCCAGGAGAGGGTGAGGGAGAAAGGCCATCCCCTGCTTGTGGGAGGCTCTTCCCTTTGCCCAGAAAGCACAAATATACTTCTTGCCTCTCCGTTGCTGTCTTTTCCAGGGGGTGTAATGTTAACTGTGGCAACCATGTGAATTTACCCGAGCTGTTCAGTGCAGCTGCGCTATCTAGCCTGTGTATTGCTATTGCTGTGGCAGGGGTCCATGCTTCTCCATTGTCTTCTGTTTTTTCATCTTGACTCTGTTTGCTTCCACTTGTTGGAATTCAGTCAGACCTCTTGAGCTGGATTTTGCTACTGCAGATAGAATAGCTTGAGTTTCATTTTTGTTTCTGTTTTGTTTGACAGAAAGTGAAACGACTGACAGCGTTCCAAGCGATGAAGAAAATGCGGAGGTAAGTATTTTCTGGATTTTTAGCACTTTGGAGCAAGGTCTCAAGCACAATGTCCTGAGGTATTCTTCTCCCCTTCTCTATCTGTAACTCTTGTCTACCAGTGAAGTATTCATTTTAATAATAGCTGGGAGAGAAAAACAAACCAGGAAGGTTCAAGGGAGACAGATATTTGGATGATTGTCGCAGAATGGATGTATCTACAAGTTCTTTCCTCCTCATCTGTCCAGACTACAGGGAGATTAATTAGCTTGATAAGATGTTCTGGAGAGCTATCAACAGTGTCAGCTAGTTTGTTAATATGATGCACTGACATTGCTGGGCAGTGATTATTTTATCTTGGTTGAAAGCGCGCTTGATTTGTTTTCCTTAAATGGCACCTGAACTCATACAATTGGAGGAAATGCTTACACACATGATAGAAATGCAACTTGAACATTTGAGGTATGTGAGGCAGAAAGCTTTCCTGACCACTCTGTTGTGTATTGCTGGGTGAAAGGAATCTGTGGAGAAAATACCTCATGACTGTTTCCTGAGCTGCACCTGTGCAGGACCAGCACTCTTTTGGGGGCTGCCATCAAGTGACCAGGTCTACTGATCTCCATGAGTACTTAGAAGCCAGGGGAAGCAATTGAGGGCACTTAGATGCCCTGTGTTCCAGCTGTACTATTGCAGAAGGTCTCATGCAAACCTCTCTCCTGCTGTGCCCCCCAGAAAGCCCTCTGAATCCTCCTTCTTGGAGAACTGCAGGTTGTGCAGCTGTATAACGCCATGGCTAACCCTTTTGATTTTGCCTCTCATGCCTTGGTTAGGGTGGAGCCTGCATGCAGACTGCCAATAATGATTCCCCAGATCTCCTTTAACAGAACATGCCATTGTGGCATTTGTGATAGGGAAGGGCTGGATGCTCACCTTTCCCTAGTGAACCTCCCCCCTGTGATGAGCAACACATGATCAAGTGACAATGGTTTTCCCAGCATCCTCACCCATGCTGACAATTTGGGGGATGCTGTTTGAGAGGTCTTGGGTCTCTGTGCATGCCTTTTGGCAGAAGGATGCTCTCTCTGGTAACAGAGAAGACACTTTCATTTGGACCTCTCAGTGTCTGGTTGTCCGTGTCCATTTTTGTCTCCAGCATACTGGGAATAAGGTGTTTATTTTCTGTCAAAAGAGTGGACAGAGCCTCTTGAGTGCTGGAGGGCCACCAAGGTTTAGGCACACAACTTGTACAAAGAGAGAAGTGACCGAGAGCAAAGTCATTCAAAGCCAGCAGCTAGAGGCTCAGGCTTTTAGCGATGGGGCAATTCCTGTGCAATTTGTGGATGTTTCTGTCTTTATCTTGTTAGTCAGAGCATTTCACAAAGTCACATTCGCTCATACAGTCCTCCCTCCTTTGTTTCACCCTTTCCTAGGGACGACTTCATTGGCAGAAGAAAAACATTGAAGGCAAACAGTATCTCAGCAATCTGGGAATGAGGAACACTTCTCATATGCTTCCCAGCATGGCAACTTTTGTAGCCAACAAGCCTGACCTTCAAGTCACCATCAAAGAGGAAAGCTGCCCACTGCCTTACAACAGCTCCTGGCCCCCTTTCCCAGACATCCCTCTGCCGCAAGTAGTGTCCACAGCCTCCACGAGCAGCAGCCGGCCAGACCGCGAGACACGGGCCAGTGTCATCAAGAAAACATCAGACATCACCCAGTCGAGAGTCAAGAGCTGCTAAGCCTTTGACAGTGTGGTTTTTTAGCTTTCTTTTGTTTGGTTTTCTATTTTATGTTTCTCTAGGAGAGGTTCATCCCTTGACGCACACAAGACAAATCTAAGGTAAAGCCTTGGCAATATAAAAAACATTGCTGTGTCCGACTCCAGTGCCGGCGTGTTTTTAACTCAGGACTCCAGCCGTCAGTATGTACACCTGAACCCAGGCGGATTTCCAAGGTGGCTGTGTAGGCAAACAAACCGAGAACTTTGGCCCACTTGCAGGTTCCACTGTTTCATAAGAGGACCAACCAACCACAAGGGAAGTGGTGCTGCTGCGCTTCTTGCTGTCAAGGCTTTGATGGAACTGAAAGCCTCAGAATGGAAGAGAAAATGTGAACTAGCTGGAATATTTTTAAATAAAGAAAAATCTATTGTGAATATTGTACATAGTGCAGTACTAGCAACGTTGCAGTCTGCTTCTGCACCTTATTAAGAAAGCACTTACAAAAGGCCTTTTATTACCTTGCTCTACTTAATGGCACATTGAAGGTCCCTCCCCACCTGTATACTTTTCCAAGGCTATTCTTTCTAAAGTGTCTTTAAAGAATAGAGGAAAGGAAAGGAAGTTAAAACTTCCATGTGGATTTCATATGTTTTAAGACTGCTTTTCTCATGTTTGTTTCTAATCTGCTATGCTTGAATGCCGCGTGGTACAATAGGAAAAAAAAGAAGAAACCTATTACAGAGATATTATGCAAATTCCCAGATTTAAAAAAAAAGAAGAAGAAAAATACTCTAATTCTAACCAGAGCAAGCTTTTTTATTTTTTATACAGGGGAATATTTTATTCAAAGTAAAATTCTAAAGTGAATATAATTTTTTTTAATCTTTTCTACAGCAAATTTATAATTTTAAGATTCAATCCTTGGTTATCAGCAGTTATTACATCCTTGTGGCACATTTTTTTTTTTTAATTTTGTAAAGGTGAAATAGCTTTTATGAGCTCATGTAGCAATCAGATTATCCTGTGGATTGATAATAAATATGGTATATAGTTAAATTTTTAATAATCCTCTTGTTTGTCTCTCTTTTTTAATCTTTCAGAAGCCCCAGATGGCATGGGTTTGATAGGTGAGTGTGACCTCTTGGAGTGAGCAATTAGCAAGAGCCACCTTTACAATTTCTGGAGTACTCATCTAACAGGATGGGAAGTACTGTGCTTGAGGCAGCTCAAGGCAGAAAGAGGAACTCGAGTTCAAAGGTGCCATACTCAAGTTTGTCCTCATGTGCAGAGGTTGGGAGTAGTTGTTATTCCATGGTCAGTCTTTGACTGTGGAAGGGATCTTGTGAAAGTCCATTCCCGGCAAGCTGCGTTTGCCCCGTTCCTCATAGATCTCTGTTTAGCTTGCTCGCAGTTTCCTTGTCCAGAAAATATCTCTTCTTACAGAGTTGCAAACAATAACTCCTTATTAGTGGAATGAATCAGAAGTCCAGTAAACAGAGGAGGGCCACAAAAATGATCAGGGGGCTAGAGCACCTCCCCTGTGAGGAAAGCTGCCACAGTTGGGGTTGTTCAGCCTAAGGAAAAGGCTCTGGAGAGACCTTACAATGGCCTTCCTGTACTTAAAAGGGGCCTGCAGGAAAGATGGGGAGGGACCCTTTATCAGGGAGTGTAGTGGTAGGACGAGGGGTAATGGTTTCGAATTGAAAGAGGGTAGATTCAGATAGATATTAGGAAGAAATTCTTCACTGTGGGGGTGGTGAGATACTTGGAGCAGGTTGCCCAGAGAAGTTGTGGATGATCCCTCCCTTGATGTGTTGAAGGCTGGGTTGGATGGGGCTTTGAGCAACCTGATCTAGTGGAAGTTGTCCCTGCCCATGGGAGGGGAGTTGGAACTAGATGATCTTTCAGGTCCCTTGCAACCCAAACCATTCTATGATTCCCCAAGGCTTTCAACATCTACCATTTGATGTCAAGTTCTGATTCCTCTGGGTCTTTGGGGGAAGCTGTTGAGTATCTAATTCAGGGTGTGCAATAGCTTGCAGGGCTATGTGATAGTAGGGGACAGGTTGTTCCATAGACTCTGGGAAGTCCTGTACGCTTTGGGCTGTAATTGGCCTGGGCAGAAGTTGAGAGCACTTACTTTCTTACAGTTTTTTAAGCTGTTTGGAGTTGCAGAGATGGACTCAGGTTTGTAAAATACGTGGACACAGAGTGTCCTTCAGATTTGATTCTCATTCTGATACCAGCCTGAAAGATAGCTGAGCCAAGTGTCATGTATATTGGGCTGATGAACAATAATGTGCACAAAAATGACTGTATCACAGGGAGGTGTGCTAACTGGCTCTTGAAAAGGGAAAGCAAACAGTAGGATTTTGCTATGTTCTTAACCTGATGCCACAATTCTAAATTTCATCACAAGCCGATGTGAAACTTGCTATTTTGTCATGCCAACTCATTGCTTGGTGGCCTGGGCAGACAAGGTTAGAGCTTGGGTTACTGTTGGGAGGAGGAGAAAGCCCCAAGCAGTATTTGAAGTGCAGCTGGAAACTCATAATGGTTGAAATCATCATGTGTAAACTTTCTGATCTCTGCCCCTTTCACCTGGTTGTGCATTTACCCTTCCAGCGGCTGTCTGGGTCCAGAGGTCACAAGGTTTGGTATTCCCTCAAGGAGGTTGTGTCTAAGCCTGTGTGAGGGCGTGTTGCAGTGAGTCTCCAGCATCCCGAGTCCTTTGCCAGCAGTATTATGAGGCTCATGGCAAGTTTCTTTTTCTTGGTTTTGGGGCTCACTTGGAATTATTTTTATGTTTTCTTAACATAGAGCGCTTTGTTTTTTGTGACTTTTACCACACTTCTCAGCTGTATTTTGGAAGTTGCTCTGTAGCATCTCCTAGCCCCTTGTAAGAGGATGAGCTCTTGCTGTTAGGGAGGCCCCTCAGACAAGCTGGGGCTGGAAGGGACTCCTGGTGCATATTGGGTCCAACCTTCTGTTGAAAGTAGGATCTTAGAGTAAGTTATCCAGGGCCCTGTCAAACCAACTCTTGAATATTTCCAGCACGGAAATTCTCTTCTAAAGTTCATTAATCCCTTTCCTCCAGCCATTCTTAGTGTGGCAAGTTCCCTACCCAGCAGCTGGCCCTCAGAGTAGTGTTGTTGTTGGGACTGGGAACTGCATATTGGAAAGGGGCTGTCTGGGGAGATGTGTGGCTGGGATAGGAGTCCGCCTTTATTGTGGGGAAGGAAGAGTTGGGTTGGGTAGAAGAGAAAGCCCAGAGCTGCAGTGGTGCTGGGGCTGGGAAGGGGCTGCCAAACTCAATGGAGGTCTGATGCTCTGACCCTCCCCATGGGAGGGTTTGTTTTTGGAAAGGAAGGGCTGCAGCATCGAGGCTGAGGGAAAGAGGAGGCTCAGTTGCATGGGGCTGGAAAGCATTGCACAATATAAACTCATCACTGGCACTTATCTTCGCCTCCAAGGAGTATTTAGTCTGGGGATGGAGAGGGGCTCTTGCCTCTGGCACAGCCTGGTTTTAGTGTTAAGAGTTAAGGCTGAGAGGAAGCCCAGAGGTAGGGTTGTGTGGCGGCTGGAAAGCATCTTCTGAAGTAAACATAGCTGCCTCAAGGCTTTTGTTTCTCTGAAAACAGCACTGCCGTTTACCTTTGCAGTGGCCTGTTCTCTCCTCACTGCTCAGATTGACGATGTTAAATGTTGGTACATCTCTGCAGGCCTCCAGGCAAGCAGCCATGTCCCGTGTGTTATATACTGTAAGAGGCAGTGGGCTTTCCTTGTTTGCAGCAGTTGTTTAAACTCCCTGCTCCTCACCCACGGCACTGAGGAAGCATCTCGGAGGCCTTGTACCTTCGTGCAAAGCCCTTTTTTATGTCTGACCTACTCGCACAAGTGCTCACTGACCTCAGTCCTGGTGTCCATCTAAGAGAGGGAGCACATTTGGTGTTTTAAGGAAAAATATTTTGATTTTCCCAGTCCTGGAAGATCGCTCAGGTGCTTATATGGAGCCTAGTGTCCAACAGGGCTGCCAAAGAGAAGTGAGGACTGAGCTGCCTTTTCTGTGCATTCTGCATGACTTTGGGCAAGAGCCTGCCTTCAGTAAGCGCCACTGGTCACGGGGGTAAAGAGATGGTTGGCCAAGGGCTGGCTGAGTGTTTCTAGGTGTGTAAATGCTTGTCTGCAAAGTAAACTGTCACTTGCAGGAGAAGGATTTGGTACTGTTAGCATCAGCCATCTGAAACTTAGGAGTAGTCGACAGGGAAAGGCAGGCATCTCCAGTTTAACTCATGCTTTAACTTTTATGTAGATAAAGCAAGTTATATGGTCACATATTGCCTCTGGTCGTTTGACACGAGAGTTGGTGCTAGCATGCTGATGGTCAGGTCACTTGGCTCACTCTTCCCTTGGTTCTGCAAGAAGTGCAGCTGAGCTGCAAAACCATGAGCCCCCACCCTGCTCCAGTAGCTGTGCAATAGGAGACACACACACATACCTCTGGGAACAGTGTGCATACTTGGTAAATTCCCCTCTTCCCAGGGCTTATATGTCTGAAGCTCTTCCAAGAGGTATCCAAGCAGAGGAGTTACAGTGTGTATTCATAACACTGTTCCATCAAAGAGAATATCCACCGCACAAAGGCAATGATGCCTCTGCAGCTCGCTCAGTCCAAATGCAGTTGCCCAACCACAGGGTGATGTAAATGCAAAGGAGGATTTATTGGCTCTGAGACATCAGACATTTATTCTGCAATGCAGTGTTTGATTGTGTTTGTTATCCGTGCTTGCAAAACTCTGCAAAGTTGTAAAAAAACATCTAGCCTTCAATAGTGCAACCACGAGATTGGTTCTGAAACACTGGAAACCAGATGCCTGTCCATTAGCACTGCAAGTAATACCAGGTTGATCTCGTTCTGCAATATTGTGATACGGTTGGCAAGCGAGCCAGCAGAAGTCTCCCCGAGTGGAGGCCTGGGGGGAGGCGGGGGAGTAAGGCCCAGGCTTTCCCTGGGCAGCAACCACACGGCTTGTGGACAGGGCGCTGCTTGTGCTCTGATAGCTCAAGCAGTCCACTTCTGGAGAGCTCAGCTAGCAAGAAGCCACGATACCAAGGTCTCTGGCAAAGTCTGATACACTCAAAAGAGCTGTCCATGGGGCTCAGATAGGAGGAGAATCATCTGGGGAGCAGCAGAACTGGAGAAGATGGATTTGCTTGGGATTTAGGCTGTGCTCAGAGGTGTTTCCTGAGGTGGGGGGTATCGCTGAAGCTCCCCTGTTGGTTAGGGCACGCGCACATCCTCCCTCTCTCCCACCACCTGTCTCCTTATGAACTTTCTAGTGAAGTGGTAACCTACACAGCAGCCTTTTCCTCAGCAAGGACCTAATGAAAGCTGTCTTTTCTACCCGGGCACCTATTTTCTCAAACTTGTAGGAACTTTTCGTTAGTAGGATGCATCCTACTGCAGAGTTAAAGAACAGTTAGGGTTCAGGCAGGCCCTCTGAAGGTCACCTGGCCTAATCCATGCTCCAGAACTTCAAAGGTAGGTCAGATTGCTCAGAGCCTTATTTGGTCAAATTTTGAGAATCCCCACAGATGGAGACTGCTACCTCTCTGTGCTCAGTGGTTTCAAGGGGTGAGGGCTCAGGGGCACAGGTTGATGATAGGATGTTGTCATGCTGAAATCAGAGGTTTAGTCAGTGGAGCTGAAGGCTCTCCAGAGAGAGCTTGTGTGAAGCCTGAGGAGTGGTAGTGTTTAGCGAAAAGGAGATGATAGAGCACAGGCTCCTCCTATATTTGCAGATTTACCATAAGGGGAATCATTCCCCTTTTACTACAGGTGCTTTTGACCTCGGCTATCATTGACATCCATTGCCTGGGTTTGTGTTCTTGCATTTCCCAAAACCGACTGGAGTCAGCTTACCCTCACTTGGAGAAAGCACCAAGTACAAATATTTGTGTAGCACTCAAGAAAAAAAAGAAGTCAAGTGCAGGGTCTTGGGGATTTAAAAGGTGCAAGTCTGGCATATGCTGTGAGGGTAATTTTTCACACTCTTCTGATCCCATCCCAAACATGAGTTTACTGAGTAGATGGTGCCTCAAGGTATTTCCATAGGGGGATTATATATACCTGTGTGTAGGAGATGAATTTACAGACAAAGCAGTTAAGGGAAGCTGGGTTAGATCTGTTTGAAGGGTATCTGTTCCCTTGCCCAGGAAAGCTAAGCCCAGGCACATTAATTTTTTGCAGGAGAGTTAATAAATATAAACGATTTTTTTCTTGGGTTTGGAAGGGGCCACAAGAGCTGCTGGAGGACTCCTGCAAAGGCAGGATTACCCTTTCTGTAACTCAACTGAAATAATGGAAAAAAAGAGGGAGAGCATGGAAAAAAAAAAAAAATAATGGCCCCAAGCATAAATTTATCCAGGTGTGCTTATGAGTCACATAATGTTACAACCCAGGTTCCCACTAGTGTCTGGGGCTGCCACTCTTGACATCATCCTGGAGCCTGGCAAGATCCTCGCACACGAAGATATTCAAATCCCATTCAAAATGATTATAGATGAGTCAGCTCAAAATTCCCCAGTACCAAGCCCACCCTTTTTTTTTTTCCCAGTGGGTAGCAATGGCCTCAGGACCTGTTCCTGTGTAACCACCTGGCCATCCCCCTCCCTCCCTCACCCACATGCATTGGGGCAGGTGGTGAAGCTTGGTTTACCTCCTGATGCACTTGCACCTTTGTTGGAAGTACCTGGGAGGCAGTAATTGTACGTAACCTGCACGCTTCTTTGCCACAGGGCTTCAAAATACATTCACTCTGCACTTGGATAAATAGCGGGAAGATGTATTTGTAGGAAAGGTGAAAACCGCCTGTGGCCATTCGCACTTTGGGTCTCCTCAGGGCTCCCTGGAGTCACCAGGTCTGCTGCAGGGCTTCTGCCTGGGCCGCCAGAAACTGGCTTCACCTTTAAATCATTTCCCTCTTGACCAAGATGCATCTTTCTCTTTTCTTTCTGTCCCACTCTGCTTGCAGCTGGGGCTTCCCACAGAGAGGGAGAACGGGCTCTGCCACATGCGCTTTGCTCTGGTCTCTCCCTCTGGGGTTGATCGCCTGTCAGGGAGCTGGGAGGTGGCCACAGCATGGGGCTGTGGGATGGTGGCCTTGGAAGGGTGTGCATGAGGGCCTGGGGCCAGGACCCCTGGCTCACCTCCTCAAGATGCGTGGGGAAGCGCTCCCTGCCCCTGCACCCATTACAACAGCATCCCACGTGGTAACGCAGGACAGGTTAGCTTTGTACCCGCTGCCTCACCTCGGTGGTTGTGGCCATCTGTCTATCTGTCTGTTGATTACTTTCACTGATTGGATTTCACGAGGAGGGGCTGATGGTGGGAACTTGCCAGCGTGTGTGCAGGCGTTTCTGCTGCCTGAGAGGCTGCGCTGCCTTGCTGCCGATGCCATGGCAGGAGAACCAGCCCAATGACCTTTTCAGCAAGAGCCTGGAGGAGAGTTTCCTCCTCTGCGGTAAGAGCAGCAGGTGCAGGATTTTTCTGTCAACAGTAATGAAAATAGTGATGGGGAGGAAGGAAACTGCAAGGGCCAACAACGACTGTTGCCACAGTCGGTGCTTTGTCCAGGACCCTGGGCTTTTTGAAGAGGTGAAGGCAGTTGCAGTAAGGCTTGGGATGCATGAAATCCAGCTAGTGGATATTACAGCTCCTTGAATGAGCATTTCTCTGTGTGTAGCAGCTTTACATAAATCAGCAGAGGAAGCCCTATCTGAGTTCAGTGTGTTATTTTTTGATGAGTAGCTGATGATAGGTAGCTCCTTTGGGTCAGTTCTGCTCTCAATTACCTGCCTGTAGACTAAATAATTCAGCAGCAGCTTAAAGGTGTGCTGTGGAGCTCCCCACAGCTGCAGCTCTGAGCACTGCCTGCCCTCCTCAATGAATTTGTGTTCAGAGCTAATTTTGGACTGGTATCAGAAGGTGAAATGTCAGTGGAAATGGCTCCTTGTTTTATACAGGCTAATGTTGGTGTAGGGATGGTGGAGAGGAATCAGAGTTACTGGTTTTATTTTCATTTGGTAAGGACTACCTCTTTCAGATCCTAGTGCTGTAACTCCTCTCCAGAAAACACTTGATAGTGCTGCCCTCATTCTTCCGCTCATTTGATCTATGGTTTCTCGGCTGATTTATACACCTCCACCTGCTCTTTAAACTTAGTACCTTTGTGTATGTATGTTTTTCCAGGCTGTTTCTTAAGGTGTCCAAACTCAGGTGACAGGCTGGGAATCTGCTGGGGTGCTGCATTTTTAACCCCTCGCAGTTTCTGCCCTGAAACATGGGGGAGCAGCAGGAAACTGGGCGGGTGCTGAGGATGATTGCTGTAACACTTGCTTTTGCATGTACCTGTTTAAAGATCTTATCTCTCACAGCCAGTGCTGTCAAGTTTCAGTTTTCAGTAGTATTTTTACTCTCAGGCAAATTTGGTTTGGTTTTTTTTTTCCTTTTTTGAAAGAACTAAAAAAAAAACCCCAATGCCACCTGACTCACTGTAACATTTTAAAGACCATTTTTTGTTCCTGTCACATGCGACAAGGCACAGACCTGTCAGGTCCAGCATCCAGGATACCTTTTTGATGCAGTTCTCTTAAGGGCAAGAAAATATGGACATGTATATAGGGGTGCTGGTTTGTTTCTGGTGCAAGACCACAAGAGCTCCTGGCTGTTAAAACCTGTTTGATGCCTGTGGTGGTGCCAGTCTCGTGGCCCAGGGCAGGTTGTGCCTAGCTTGCAGGAGGCAGCAGCGTTCACATTGGGCCACTCAGGTGTCCACAGCCCCGGCTCCTCCTGCAACAAAACAAAGCTGGTGAAAGGGCTGGAGAGCATGCCCCATGAAGAGCAGCTGAGGGAACTGGGCTTGTTTAGTCTGGAGAAGAGGAGACTGAGAGGAGACCTCATTGCCCTCTACAACTACCTAA
>JAVSBS010012928.1:3599-15884 GCA_033124195.1 Coracias cyanogaster | reverse complement strand
AGAGAGATGCTAGGACAAAGGTTGGACTTGATGACCCTGGAGGTCCTTTCCAACCAGAATGATTCTGTGATTCTGTGCATTAATTTTTATTTCCATTTCGCTTCCCCTTGCAGCTTGTTTTCTTTGGACGGGTTTTAACTGTTTTACACATGCACAATGTGACTCCAGCAGCTGGAGTCTGCTCCATACCCCTTTCAATTTGGTCCTCCTTTATCTCACCTGCCTGGTTGCCTTCCCCTGCACACTCCCCCATTGGTTTGCACAGCCCCACTGACTCTGCCACCCCAGCTCCTGATTTTCTTCAGTTAGTAAATGAGAGAGGAGTTGTGTAGTTTGGTGCTTTCACCTTCTTATAAGTAGCCTGCAGCAGTGCTCTGGGCATCTGTAGGGAACACACTGATGCTGTCCCATCCTTGAGGCAGAGACCAGCATCACCCATCATGCTGCCCAAGCCTTTTGATTCCAACAGAGACCCATGCAATGGAAGACTATAAACCAATTCACATGGATTATACAAAACAGTACAGAGCAGCCCCGTGTCAGCAGTGTAGGGCTTTCCCCTGTCCCAAAACACTGCTTTGCTCCTCCTGACTCGATGCCGGGGGCACAGCTTGGGGAACTCTGTGCCGGCAGGTGTATGTGTGCACCTGTGCACCCACGCAGCCAAGCTGCCTTCATGAGGCACTGCATCTTCCCATGAGGTGCTGCGGTACCACACTCTACAGAGCCACTTCACCACTGGCATGAGGACAGAGGACCCTGCAGACGATGCTGTTCAAGATGCCTTTCCCTAAAAGCTGTTTCCCTGAAGGTTTCCACTGCCCCGGCACTTGTGGCATGACTCATCCTTGTATTTGCACTTTTTGCAGCTTCCTTTTGCGTTTGCCATACTTTGGTGGAGAAAATGTGATGATTCCTGTTTTGCTGGAGGGCCTTACAGTGCCATGGCACAGTGCATTTTGTGAGAATATCGCTATGACTCCAGTGACTGCTGTTTGGAGACACAAGTTTCTTTGTACTACAGACAGACTTATGAGCATTTTTTATTTGGTTGGTGCAGGAAATTTTACAGGGAAAACGTAAGTGATGAGTGTGAGCAAACCTGATACAAGACCTCTTCATGAGCATTGCAAAGGGCTCTTCTCAAACGAATCAAATGTCAGCACAAACTTCCTGCAAGCACCTCAAAAGATCAGTTTAGGATCAGATCAAGAATGCACTCTGCCATGCCCAGCCCTGTCTGCTCTCCTGGGGAGGCTGCCCAGGCATCCACACACCCCATGCTAGGCTGAACACACCCTCCCTTGGGGACTGGGATGTAGCCACGGCTGGAGAGCAGCAGCATGGTGTTCCCTGCAACTGGGAAATGTGAACTTGGGAATTCACGACACTGTAACAGCAACCCTTCCTTTGTACAGCCTCTACTGAAGTTATCCTCACCAGAACCTGTTAGCTTCACAGTTTTACACAGTTTCAGGTTCCCGATGGGATGGAAGAGAAAGGAAACCAGAGCAGCATGATAGGTAGCAAGGAATTACATTTATGGCAAGTCCACATTTATTCACGGAAATCTGGTTCTAAACAATTTTGCTTAAATCTCGTAAGTTTCCATCTGAATAAAGTCCTTAAAAGCAGACAGATGATACTAAATCAAGTTCACTGTGGGCTTAGCTGCAGGAACAAGGTGCCCCATCCGAGTGATCCGCTCTGACTGTCTGCAGCAAATGCTAATTTAATGCAATGTAGCCTTGGCGAAAGGGGAAAAAAGGGAATTAGCTAAAAGAACATCTATCCCAGTGGGCCAGCGGGATGATATTGTTACTTAGATGCTTTAATTAACCAAACGCTATCTCCTTGTGTAAGAAGCTTCTTGCTGCTTCAAGGGTTGGATAGTGTTCAGGCTCAGGACAGCTGTATTCATGGCTGCTTCGTTAGGATCATTACCCTTCTAGCTCTCTGCGCAAACACCGCAGACCTGCCAAGCTAAAGCAATGTCCCAGCTGGGTCACTTCAGGTAAAGCCAACAGGATGTGCAGTGACTTCCCTTCCCTCGGCAGCAGCACAAACAGCCCCAGCGCCCTGCCGGTACCCACAGCCAGATGCACACTGTCCATCAGCGCAGCAGTTGGCACCCTCTAAACAAGAGTCTTTTTTTTCTTAGTCCCCATGCTAAATGACGCGCAACACCGGGGCACTCGATTGCCTTACAGAGGAAAGCCCGGGCTCAGCAGGGGTGCAGCTGCCTGATTTATTTTTGTCATCCTTTGGACGATTCTTCATGTGTTGACTTCAAGGAAGTGGTTATGAAGATAAGCTTCAGTTTTAAAGGGCGGCATGAGGAAAAGCAAGCTGCCTGCCCCAGTTGCCTCCAGTGGAAGGGGAGAAGGCCATCAGTGACAAGGTTAGGCTCCGAAGTTCAGAAATGGACCTGATCACTGCTGGAGCCTGAGGATGAAGGAAAGTAGGGTTGAGGGTTTCTACAGAAGTGCTGCCATGGGATCTGGGGAAGGACATACTGCCCAGCACATCCACTGCTTTTTCTAATGGTTTTGGTTGATCTGGAGAAGATGATGGCTTATCCCTTTGAGCTACAACAGATGTCATGGTATATCCCTAAAGCCTGTGCTAAGTAACCCCAGCAAGCTCCTTGTTAAGACAAAGAAAGTTACCAATGATACCCTTCAGGACCATTACTCAGGTGCTGCTACTCAGGGTACCTCTGCATCAGCAGTGCCGGGCATATATGGCTGTACCCTGATGTCCTGAGGGCTCAGCCTGGTGGGAACTGCTGTGGCTCACAAGCCAGGTGCATTTTGCCCAGACCCTCTCTCTGTGGCAAACCAAATGTGTTTGGCCAAAGCCTGGGCCTCCTTTCTGAATGCTGTATCTTGGTTTGAAAAGAGCAGGGACTCTCTTTCTTGGAAGGGTAAGTTATGCTCTCAGGTGAAAATTTGTGCCCAATTTATGTCCAGAATTTTATCTGCCTGATACAATTTGTCTGCATTGGGTGAGGCCAGTTCTTCTGTTTTTTTGGCAGAGACCAAGCTGGTGAAGACCTTACTCTTAGGAGTGTCCTCTGACCTTCAGCTTTAGGAACTTTTACATGCCCCTTATTGTAGCAGCAGCACCATTCACAAAGTTAATAGTCATTCAGTCCTGTCCTTTGCCTGACAGTCTGAACAGCTCCTTACACATAAAACATACTTTCTTCACTGGGAACCCCACAACATACATCATGGCTGCTTTGCAGGATCCAGGGCAGAGGCTGATCACCTTGTTTCCAAGCTGCCTACCTTCATGCTTACAAATAAAACAATATAAATAATCTATCAAACTTTTTTAAGATTAAAGATCATTCCTCTCTGGCCTCATTTCTGTTTAAAATCCTTCTAAGCTGAGTGTCTCCTGTAAGTATGGGTACATTTACTGTCAGATGGGGAGCACTGCCAAAGAGCACTGGGCTCAGCTCCATTTTCGTCATGACCCTGGGCAGCAATTTTGGGGAAGTCCAACCATATCTTCCATAGGGACTGCCATCTCACTGTTTTGGTATATCTCTGGTAGGTGTTTGTGCTCTGCTTGGAGCAAAACTCCTTTTCCTGTTGCTTCCTCTGCCTGGGTAAATATGTGCTCAGTGTCATGGCATTGTTCTTTAGGTTTGGGCTGTTTCCAGCTGATTAATTATTACAGCCACATGGCATTTTTCACAACAGAAGGACAGGGATGTGCGTCAGATCACTGACCTGACTGGACCGGTATCCGGTCTCCAGAATTTTGGACAAGCATTCTGGAGAAGGTTATTGGAGCCAAGGAAAGTTTTGAGTTATTTTTTTCCTTGGTAAATCCTCTCACTGTTTACTCATCAGCAATTTGGGGAGTTTATGAGCTGGAGCTTGCACCTGAATGACTGTATTTAATAGTCCTGATGGACACACCTTGCACAAAGGTGTCTGATTCCTTTTTGACCCTGCTGACGCCTTTAGGCGTCCAGTATCCCCTGGCAATGAATTTCTCCATCCAGCTACACATTGTGTGAGAAAGTACAGCTCTTCAGCTGCTTCAGGACAATTACCTGATAATTTAACCATAAAAACGAACATTCTGATTTTGTGAGATATAGAGGCTAGGAAAGTGAAGCCAGGATGTACATGCTCAGATTTCCCTTAACCACGCACATGGTTTGGACACACATTAAATCTCAGTTACCTGGACAAATGCATTAGCAAATGAGAGTCTTCACCGACACTGCCTGGGCACATATAACTGGTCCTACCACTGCAGAAACCCAGATGAGATGTACTAAAACTAGGTTTACAGGGTCACTGAGGCACTACATGGAGAAAAATGGTTGCATGAGAGCTGCCATTCATCAGCAGGTGCTCCCAAGCCAAAGGCAGTGGGGTGAGTGTGCAGGGGCCCCACAATGCGTCAGCAGCAGCGATGACTTCCCGGGGAACCAACCTGAACCAGGGCTGACCTTTGCTTGAGGGTCCCATAGCATGGACTGGAGCAGCATAACCGTGCCGAGGGACTAAAAATACAGCTAGCTAATCAGTGCTGTGCTGAACATGTCGGGGTTTGTACAAAAGGTGGGTTGGAAGACGTGCTGCCAATTCCATGAGGCCTGCTGACATGAGCAGTGCTTTCAAGCATCAGCAGCTGAGCATGAGTCAGTGCATCACTGGTCCCCGCTGCCACTCAAAGTGCTCCAGGGCTGCCTGCCCATCATGCTACCTGCCTGACCGCAGAACTACGGCACACCCAAAGAAGCAGTGCATGCAAATGCCTTGCACATCTGTACTTCCGACTGTGCAAAGAAAAAAGCCCACTGTGTACAATAAACAAGCCTATTTTTGAGGTTTTTTTAAAAAACTCTTCCTTCACATTGTTGTCTGGTTTTCACCGAGCAGTGTTACTTTCTTGCAAAGAGGAAGCAGGTGCTTAGAAAGGTTTTGGTTTTGCAGTGGCGGGGAAACTGCTGGACATGTGGCTTTAGCTCAGCCCCACTTGGCCTGGTTCAGAAAGCCCTGCTCTCAGCAGAGCCCCTTGCGCTGAGCATCCCTCCAGAGCCCAGCCTGTGGAGCAGCAGGCTGCAGCCAACTGTACCTTCCCGGGGTGAGCCAGGGTGCAGGTACCGTTACACACCCGTACCTGCGTGCTCACGCTCAGGCTGCCCTCGCAGTATGATGGGCAGCCAGCTGTCAGACAAGTTTCTACGGTGACAAAATGGAGCGAAAACCAGTGTCACTACCAGTCAGGGGCCATATACAGTACTTTGTACCTTTGGGAGTCCTGTAGACTTTAGCTAGACTTGAAAGCAGAGGAGGAGGAAAGGCAATACTGTTTCTCTGTCCTGCTCTCTGCTTGCAGACTTCTATGCTTCCTTTCCAACTTGAGTGGAAGGGGCTAAGAAGTTTTTAAGCTGGCATGGCTGCTTCTCCAGAAACCAAGCTGAAATCAAGATTTTTTTCCTCCTAATTCACAGGCTTTTCAAAGAAATAAACACAGGTAATCTGTTTTAACCGGAGATTTATTTTAGCTCATTGCTTCACCAATACTTTGATTGTTTCATAGCAGCTGTGGATGAAAGTCCATTACAGGACTTACAAACTGATTTTCTTGTGTGCCAAGCCAGGGTGGATGTCCTGCACACAACTGTGGTGTCCATGCCCAGATGGATGCTCCACATGGCCTTGAGGACCAGCAGCGAGAGGGAGCATGCTAGACGGGGGCCAATTTCCCATCTATCCAGTGACAAGGGACCCTTGGGGCACAGCCAGTGCAGAGTTGAGGAGCTGGGGTTGGTTCCCTCTTGACACCCTGCTTGAGAGAGCCTGTCCCCTGCATAAAACTGAGCCAGCTGTGTTGTGCTGGGGGTGGAGTCTCCCTCCCCTGAGCTAATCCCTAATTTCTGCTTTGCTGTTCCATGACTCCAGAGCTTGTGAGCTTACGCCAAGACTGAATTGATTTATTTATTCCTAGCAGCAGTGAGGCAATAAACAAATGCAACGGAACATGATATATGATGCATACATCAGATGTCATCCCCACTTCACCAGAACAGTGCTAAGACAGGAGTCTGGCACACAGCAGTCTCTGATCCACATTAAGCATGCAATCACCTGATTTAAGCCTAGTTTACCTATCTGAAGGAGAAGCATTCATTTTCTTCATGCGTCAGGAGTGGGTAACTCACCCCATGAGGGTTTATCACTTCCCTTAAGCCCCATGCAATGCATAGACATGCAAGTTCTTGAGCATCTTGCCTGTTCATCCTGGCACAGCTCACTCTGTTAACGGGCAGGAGCTGCTCTAGCACACTGAAATAAGCATCTGTTTTGGTGTGCAAAGCCTATGTATGACCCGTGCATCCAGCAAAAAGCAATGAACCCACAACATTTTGGTGGGTAATCCGCAAAGACTTTTCCCTTTAAAATTGCTGCTGTGTTGCATGAGTGGTTTGTGGCAGTCCTCCTGTTCCCCCCATATGTCTGGTATTGCTCAAGGCCAAGGCTGCCTGGGCAGGAGCAGGGGAGGGGGCAGCATGGGGACCCTCCCTCTCAGCAGTGCTTTGCACAGGCCCCAGTAAACAGAAGGAAAACAAAGAAAAGAAATGGGAACTTCTTTTTGGAATCGTATCATAGCAAAACTGAGAGAAGAAGAGGAATTTAAATAAAAAGGACTGGTTTTAGTAAAGTGTGGTGAGCATGCTAACCTTGTAGTGAGCAGTTCCCATGCTGCGGTCTATGGAGGAATGGCTGGATTCAGTGCAACTGTTTCAACTCCTCATTTCCAGTCACTAATCTGTATTAAGTATCAGCTGGTGTTATAGGAAACATTGCCTCGGTATCTTTCATTGTGGAGGGATATCTCAGGCTACCTCTGGAGTGAAATTTAGCTGAAGAAAACTGCTTAAGTCTCAGTTTCTGCATTATAAGTAAAGCATTACATGAAAAAAGGTTCAGCTCTGTACCTCCACTGTGGAGTGACATAACACATACTTATCTTAGCCTAAAAAGAAATAGCACTTTGACTATTTTTTCTGTGTCTGCATTAGATGTCAGAAAAATAAATCAGTATCGAAAGAGAAAGAGAAAAAGTAATAAATGCCAAACTTATAGCTGTGAAATCACACTTTGCAACTGAAATTTCCCTCAAAAACATCTAACACAATAGAAACATGGACCCACTTTTCAGACAAATAGTTCATAAGATCTTCACTTACGAAGCCTAATAGCAGCACAGTGGGAACTCGCACTCAGCGGGGCTTTCAGACGTGGGTGAGTGGTGAGACCAAGTGGCAAGTCAGGAAGTTTTTGGCATCAACAATAGTGCAAATCTGGCCTGAAATCCTTATTAAATTCTAGGAAGAGGATCTGCTGTCAGGTACCTGTGGCCTCACAGGAAGTGCCAGGCACTCATCAACTCTTCTCCAGTGGGAAACAGGCCCTGAGATTTCCTTTGGTTTCACCACTGCATCTACCAGGTATGGTCAAAACCAATTTCAATTGAAAGAGGAAACCCTGTTTGAAAAAGGGGATAAGCCCAAGGGTTGTTCTGCAGTATGACTAATCCATGAAAGGGTATACTGAGTTACAATTTCTTTATGACGTGCTCCCCCACAGCTTCTGTAAGGTAAAACTTCAGTGTGATCCAGAGGTGAGAAAGCACAGTCTCCTCTTGAAGAAATGCACGACAAAGCATTTCCTGAAATATCAGTGGAAAGTATCGTACTGGGCATTTGATAAGCTTCCCAGCCTTGGGACTATATTTGCACCTGTTGCTCTGGAATAAGAGAATATTTGTGTTCCTTAGACAAAAACTAGGCTAAGATAGAATTACAGCTGGGAGCAGATTAATAAAATCCAAGTAAAACATATTACGGGACCATAGCAATTATCTATCAAAACCAAGCATGCTAAAACTCTGGAAAAATCAGACTTGCAGGTAAATTTAAATGGAAATGAAAACGCATGAACACAGGGAGACATGGGTGGCCAAGCATGGCAGGGACAATGGTCTGCAAGCATGATGGCAGTGCAGCCTCGTGATTTCAGGGCAGTGCCTCTTGGGATAGC
This sequence comes from Coracias cyanogaster, assembly GCA_033124195.1. Lineage (NCBI taxonomy): Eukaryota > Metazoa > Chordata > Aves > Coraciiformes > Coraciidae > Coracias > Coracias cyanogaster. The sequence goes on along the minus strand of JAVSBS010012928.1, from coordinate 7,806 downwards.
CCTCCTTCTTCTGCTCTGTGTTCAGGTCATGGTCCTGGGCCCTTGTTCTTCCACAGTTTAAATGAAAGTACATGTGAAAAATGCTGCTGGTTTATTTTCATCAGGACTAGATATTATACTGAGCTTTTCCATTGTAGCCAGTATAGGCACTGGAGTATGTCCATCAGAATCCTCTAATTTATGATTAGTTCTATCTTAAGTAAAGTCAGTCAACTACAGCATCTTTCTACAGGAACTAAACCCATTTAAATCTTCTCTTCATTTATTTGGTCCAATGTGAAAAAAGAAACTGAAAACCAGACCAAAGCTTTAAAATTAGCTAGCTACTACTAAAAGAGGTATCAAGCTATCATATATAACTGCCAAGCTGCCTATTAAAAAAAGTGTTGCACCAAACTTCATCCCAGTCCATTAAATCATTTCAGCCCATCCTTGTACTGACGGAAATTCTCACATGTTGAGCATTAAATACGTATTTTTTGTGCTTGGTAGGATACTGGCTTGTCAGAACAAGCACCACTATGGCAAGTGGGCTGGTACTGGTGGTACTGGTGTTAATGAGCGAGCACTGCAGGAATCAGAGGCTGCTGCTTCAGACGAAGACATCACACGCTGTTCTTTCGTGGAGATGGTTATAAGTTTAATTACCCACCAGACGTTCTATTTTATCATACACTGTAAAGGGTTCATTTACAACTTGTTCTAAAAGCCCTGAGTTACCCACTATGTACTGAAATAAGGAGTGGAACACATCCAAATCATACTAAACCAACTCATTAGCTACATTTGCATTATACTGGGTATGTAGCAAATGGGGGGAAAAATACAGGATTTGTCATGTAATACAACTCTGGAAATTTCATAATTAGGAGGACTATTTGATCTTGTTGAAGATAAGATTATTTCCAGGACTCTAACCGGAAATGCACTTGCTCATATTTGGATATTTCTGTCTGACTGGACAAGTGGTCCATTTGCAATACACACTTGGTTTGTGTGGCCAATAGCACTGGTATAGGGCTCTCACCTACCCTGCAGTTCTGACCACAGCCACCTCAGAGTTGCCCAGAGGACTACCTGGGGTTGCAGGCACTGCTGCATGGGGAGGCTTTACCTTCTCATATGGTATGTAACACTACATTTATAGTATTATAACTAAGTATCTTGCAACGCAGTATGCAATCTTATAGGGCATTGTTGCCTTCTAAATGAATTCTCTGATCTGATCACTGTCATAGTTATTTCTTTCAGTTTGACAAGGATGGGGACTTCATGTCCAGCTATATTTCAGAGCATGGCAGCACCTGGTGATGACTTGCCAAACCCTTTCTGTGATGAAAGGGCCAATGGTGGGGAAACACTATGCGGAAGGGGGAAATCTAACTTTAGAGGTTGCTATTATGGATGAGTACAACTGCTTGCCTTTTGGTGACAAGTTTTACCAGAAGCATTTATAAAAAACTCAAAACAACAAGGTTGTACTGTGGCACTGTCATAGATTTCTTCTTCCCATAGAAAGAATTTGTGATGCCTTGAATTTGGAGCCATGCTTCAGTTTGCAGAGGGTAAAGCTGATCCTCCTTGCAGAACCTAGCTTTCTGAGTATGGCTAGATAAATCAGATGATAGCCACAGATAGCCGTGTCTCAGTAGGTGTCACCATGCTGCCATGGTACAGCAAAGCACATGGCAGAAATTAAAAGCAAATGCTTCATCCAGCTATAGAAGTGACGTGCTGAGGCTGGACAAGAGTAACTTGCAGTCTTTCTTTCATCTCCTTCTGGCAAGGAGCAGCTTCCTTTCCCACACAGTCCTACCTTCTTTTACCTTGTCTGCTTAAAGAGAAACTAAAACAAAAAAAAACCTTCAAGCAAACACTACACATGAACAAAAAAATAGAGGGAAGATACTGATGCAACACAGCTGAAAGATACTGGTTTAGTCATGGTTGCAAGATCGCTCAGGAAAGCTTGCTGGCTGAAACACACCTCTGTGTGCTGTTAGAGATCTTTGCCTTGTGGCACCAGGCCATGAAGATGTCAAGGCTCTTCTGCCTCTTCATATGCACCACAGTAGCTGAAGTCACCTTGGAAAGAGGATGGATCCAGGCGGAAACATGTTCCAGAAGCCACCAATGGCACCATTAGACCTTTTGCTCCCAAACCCATCTCCCTAGGCAAAGGCCAGGGCAGAGAGGAGTGCTACTGCTGGCTACTCCATAGCTGGCTACAGCTCCCTTTCCTTGCTCAAAGTTTGTAGCTGTCATTTCTCCATAACCTGGTCTTTCTTTGCAAAAAATGTAATCAAGATCAGAGTAGAGATGTGTCAGTGGTAATCTGTCCCCTACATCCCCCTGTGTCTTTCTAGTGGTCTCCACACCCATTGTAAATCTGGGCAAGACCATGCCTGACCCTTTCCCTTAGATTTCCAGGTATGCTGCCACTTGACTTTTTATAAATTTATAATGCTTCATATTAGAAGCAGTTATATCACCTCTTCATATTAAAAAGCAGTTATAGCCCTCTGGCATTAATGGGAAGATGGACCCTAAATCTCTTGTGTTTGATGTTTTCTGATGTCCATATACAGCGTATGGTGGGTTAGCTGACATGCCTTGCTCTTTGACGTAAATTGCTCCCTCACCCAAATATTTACTCTTGACTGCCGTTACCAACAGCAATCCCACCTACTTCATACCTAAGGAGCCAGGCCCACCACCCCTCCCCTCAGCTCCAATTCTGCCTGCTGACTTAGGAATAACCTCTGCCCCCACGCAGGGATTTCTTTAGACCCAAGCCTTTGGAGGTTGGAGTTTCAAGTCATTTTTAGGTCAGATTGAAAAATGTATCTAGTAGCAATAAAAAAACCCTCAACCCTCCCTGCATTTCATCTGAAGTTTAAAAGGGATCTCATCCAAGTAATTCTTGTAAAAACAACTTCTCATTCCCTTTCTCAAGTGGTTTGATGAAGTTTTTATATCTCCTTCTGACCTGAAGAGATTTTCTCCCCTGCATATACACAGTGCCTGCTGTCCCTGGGGCAGGTAAGCAGCGTCACTGGCTGGCTGTCGGGCTTCGCTTCAGCTCACTTCTTAGAAAGTACAAACCACACTCAAAAGCTTGCTGAAAAGTCACTGCACGCCTTAGAAAGTGAAAAACCTGCTCCTGGGCAGGCCCTGAAAGTCTAGGTGTTAGCATCACAATGTGAAAGCTTGGAGGCAATGGAGATGCCCCACAGCCCTGGGTGGGCAGTGGATGGACAGGGAGTGGCAGAGCTCCCCAGTCCCACTCCTCCAGCCTCCCATGGCTTCACTGTAAGCAATCAGTAGTAACCACCATGCAATTTAATCTCGTATTATGTTATGTAGCAGAGCCAGTTTAAAAATAGGTTTCCTGGTGTGAGCCCAAGCTCCCCATCCCCCTGCTACATGCAAGGCAGTGTGTCTGAGTCTGGCTGTGATGGGCACATGGGCAAGAGCATCTCCCAGCAGAATGTGAATGGAGCTACTGTTTCTAACTAGTTGCTGCAGATATTTTGGAGGGTGCCAGTGAAGGTGCTGCTGTGTGTTGGTTTCACATGTATTCTGGAATATACATTTAACTCTAACAAAAGGGTACAGAGAAGAAACACTGAGATGTGTGCTCCTGTGAACTTCTTGGCAAGGTAGATTTGGGTGCAAAGCAAACGTGCCATGGTCTGAACCAGAGGATGCAGAAATGGGTCTTATGACAGTGATGAGGAGAGGCAACCCCAGCAGTGACAGCCCCCCTCCAGTGGTCCTCAGAGAAGGTGTTAGGAAGAAACGAGTTCAGCCATCCTCAGGTGGGGGCATTTCCCCTGCCTTGCACGTTTTCACTGTTTCTAAGATTTTATGTTGTGATGCTCAGCTTTTGCAGAAAACCAAGTTTGCAGAAAAACCTTGTAGGCTGTGCTTTTAATAGGCAGTCAGAGAGTGTTAACAGCACTCTTAAAATGTGTCTCCTTAAGGGAAACTAATCATTAAGTACTTGCTTTTGCCATAGACGTGTGAGACTATCCAATGACCCGTTGACATACACAAAACCCAGTACACAGTTGGAAAAAGTGCAGTTTGCAGCAGATGTTGTCTTGAATAAGATGGTTTAATGAGCACAACTTGCAGACACAGCCTTCCATATTCATCCACATGTAAAGGTTTGCAGATGGTCTGTGTGATGTTATGGTCCACG
>JAVSBS010012927.1:0-31449 GCA_033124195.1 Coracias cyanogaster | reverse complement strand
AATAGTCTTGCTGCTCCCCCTCCTTACTTGGGCAAGAATTGAGAACTCTATCATTTCATGGTCGCTAAGCCCAAGACAGCCTCCTACCACCCCATTACCCATCAGTCCCTCTCTGTTCGTAAGTAACAAGTCCAGCAAGGCACCTCCTCTGGTGGGCTCACTTACCAGCTGGGTCAGGAAGTTATCTTCCACACAGTACAGGAACCCCCTGGACCATTTCCTGTCTGCTGTATTATATTTCCAGCAGTTGGAAGCATGATAGCTGCCAGCCACAACCACCACAACCACAACCACAACCACCAACTGCAGTGATGGAACATATAGATGGTCCACCTTGAGGTCAGAGAAGAAATGACAGCATACCATCCTTTGTGCAAGCCTGTATGGTAGAAGGGTCATTTGGCAGTGTTTCACTAAGTACTTATTGACCACAAGAAAACTGACTAAAGAAATATAGTTTCAATCCTGGACTCTGGCAATGAAGTCTTGTGATAGGAATTGCTGTATGATGAAAACAAAAGACTCTTGAAAAAGACTATGGTAATACAGAAAGACAGTTCTATCACCTTTCAGTCACCTGAGACAGTAGTTTCTGACATATGGAACATCCTTCCATGTATAAGTATTGGCCAACACGCCTTACATTTTTTCACTAAGATGGAAGATAGTGACCATGATAGTGAGAATTTTGGAATGGACCAATGAAAAGCAACAAGAAAAGGTATAGATGAAGTGTAAACCTTGTCAGATCAGCCCAGTTATCAGCAAATCCTAGTGCACATGCCACTAATAAAATACAATTTTATTAAAATACAGCCTCTTCATTACATTAGCATCCTTCTGATGTAGCCAGACTAGTTATAAACTAGAGTGACCCTTTCAATTCAAAGTTGCTTGACCCAAATCCTAGTTTTTAAATTAAGATACAGGTTTTAAATTAAGTTTTTAAATTAAGACACTTAATTTAAAAACTAGGATTTGGGTCAAGCAACTTTGAGTTGAAAGGGTCACATCCTCATCACTTCCTTAACCACCTGCCTGTTTGTGACCTTTGAGAACATCTATCCCATTTCAGAAAAAAATTATCATAGGACTTATCTTTCTAGTTCAAACTACAGTCCTGCTGCTGGGTTTACACAATGGTACCAATGTGACTGTGCAAGTCTCTGTAGATAAAATAGTTTCTCTGCTCAGATCCAATACCAGGAATGTTTTCAGCAGTTTAACAGCAAGAGACATTGAGCAAATGCAAAAACTGAAAAGATGACTGATGATAAGATAAAGAATAAACTGAACAGTGGTCACTGTGCTTTTGTAAGATTTGCTGTACCTAGTCCTCTATTCTGAGATTCTGCACAGAACAGAACCAGAATGAGTTTTACTAGAGAAAAAACCCCCACCAAAACCAAAGAAAATAAACAGCCAAAACCAAAACAACAACAACAAAACCCACAAACAGAAAACATAACCAGAACCTGTACTGCTAAGCAATCAATTGACCAAACACTCCAAATGTGTTCAGAACATCTAGAAGACTACGAGAATATCTGTCTCTCCATGTTTAACTAAAGCCATGCTTTACTGAGAAAGACTACCACTTTGTGCACTTGAAGTCAAGTCTCGTTGGTGACAGTTCATCTATGTTTTCCTGACAGTATTGTAATGGAAGCTTTGGACTTGAACTCCAGGCATACCAGTATATTCACCATTCTCAATCACTCATGGTTAGAGTACAGAACCAAATATTTCAGAGATGGTCCTGATGATTACATTCGTTCAGCATTGGAGGGCAAATTATCTTTCTCTGTTAGACTTTTGGGTAGCCTTCAGTGACAACATGACATGCATGAAAACTCTCAAGAGTAAGTGGGTTAATGACAGACCAGATGCAATTTGCCTATCCTGGCCACATCTCAAAGCTATGAGGGACACCCATCCCTGCTCATGCAGGCATTGTTGCCAGAACTCCTGTACCAGCCAAGAGCTCTGAACACATGACTTTGGGGAAAAAAAAAGCACACTTTGCATAAGCAGCTCCACTTCATTAATTATGTCACAGCTTCTTTCAGGCAAGAAATATTGCTCATGCCTCCTTCGTCCGCTTATATCTATATTGCTAAGAGAAAGTAACTCGGTTTCTTTACCTTCTAGTAAATCAAACTCAAATGGTTATCTCCACTCTCACTGGAGGAACAAGCATCATGAAGAATCTGATGATGGAAGACAGGACTTCTTTACCTGTGATAAAGTCCAAGCAGGAAATGAAGCAAGTTTCCCTTCTAGTTTGCAGAGTCTGCAGACACAGTCACCAACTTCTTATTCTCAAACCAAGCACATATGACATGATATAAAAAGCATCAAGGTACTGAAACAATTATCATGCAACTTTCAAGATAAAATTTTTACAGTGACTTTTTTTTTTTATCCTTTAAACATTTAATAGTAATCCTGTTTTATGCATATTAATTTTAAGTCACTTATAACGAGATTTGCAAAGGTATTGATTTCAATGGGAGTCAAGGGCTAAATATCGTTCTGTGGAGGCACAGCCTTCATCCTATTAAAACTCTACATTTATTGTCTGCACACAAATCATTATAAAGCAGGCATTATTCAAGAAAGACTCAATAGCAAGAGAAAAGCCCAATTAACAAGGAATTTAATGCAATTATGGAAGTTCAGAAGTTGCCTGGGGTTGTATTTGTCTGCAAATCATCAGGGAAAAATGAAAATGGAAGAGTTTGTTTCATCCCCACTTCCAAAGTATTATTTTCACTTCAGCTTTACATTATTAATTCTTAAAACAGGAATTATTAGGACTTCTACAAAGTCACAGGTTAGGAACAAAGATGCCATTCACTGGGTATCTGGGGGATCTTTATTTTGTAACACTATCATCGGTGCTGGGGTTAGCCCTACCAATAGCTAAAAGCAAAAGACTGGGGTTCTTGTCTATAGCTTTTGGATGTTTGTAGATAATTAAACTGACTTTTCTGACCCTAGTCTTGCAGATGCTAAAGTCAGGTCAGGACAAATAAAGCTTTTTTTTTTTTTTTTTTCCATATTAATGCCTAAACTTCTTCCCTCCAATTCCCCATCCATTTATGTGAAGAAAAGAAAAACAAAAAAGAACTGAGGGTCAACAGGAATGAATGCAGGCTAATTAAAGTAAGGATTTTTTTTTCAGTACTAAAAATTGTTTTATTGTTATTACAGACTCAAGTTTTTCCATAAAAAATGACACTGTAAATCATCCATCTAACAATGTGAAGTCAATAGATAAAAGAAATCTATCCGTTTTTACACCTGCCTAAGGAACACCAAAAAAGTTGGAGAGATAGGGAGAGTCACAGTTGAATAGCTTTATGGTAGCATCAGGGTATTTCAGGATTTCATTGCAGTGTTTTCATGGCCGTTGTAACTATAACGCTGCAATAGGCTTCATATAACTTCTTACACCAGCAAAATACTTGTCTGTGTATAAACACAATGATGAATATATCCAGTGAACTTTGAAAGCTGCAAATTCCTACCTTCCACTGTGCAACTGTTTTTACCCTTATGTCAGCTACCCACAGCATTCTGGCTTAGAGTCAGGTTTCTGTTCTCAAAGTGGATTCAGATATACTGTGAGGGTGGGGATGTTTGTTTTCTCAGGTTTTATCTTTAACACTTTCCTGGAAAGCAACAAGTTGAGCCAAAGGTTCCCAGGGAGACCCCAGTGCTCCTAGGACACTGATTGCTCTACTCATCGTGCAGTGACACAAGGCAGAGACACTGTTTTCACCAACTCAGACCTCCTGGGACGGATAACTGCCCACACAGACACTGACAAGACCAAAGGAAAGATTCACAGGGACGTTAGATTGGCTGTCCTGATCAATGTTCCTGTGAAATAGAAACACAGAATCATAGAATGGTTTGCGTTGGAAGAAACCTCAAAGATTATCTAGTTCCAAGCCCCCTGCTATGGCAGAGGTACCTCCTGCTAGACCAGGTTGCTCAAGGCCTCATCCAACCTGGCCTTGAACAACTCCAGAGATGGAGCCTCTACAACTTTCCTGGGAAACCTGTTCCGTTGTCTCACCATTCTCAGAGTGAAGAATTTTCTCTTAATTTCCATTCTAAATTTACCTTCTTCCAGTTTCTTCCTACCACCACAGGTCACTGTAAAAAGTCCCTCCCCAGCCTTCTTGTAGCCCCCCTTCAGATACTGGTAGGCCACAATAAGGTCTCCCTGGAGCCTCTTACAGGCTGAACAAGTCCAACTCAGCCTGTCTTCATAGGACATATCTGAATAAAGTGGAGGATATGTAGTCCTTGCAATGACTGGGGTAGGGCTGGAGCTGAATATTAGCAACAGTCAGAGGTGACTCGAGCTAGGTGGCTGTGGAGATAGCCCTCACTCTGGCAGCACCTGAGTGCCTTGGGAAGACTGGTGCCACCCCAACACTGAAGCCCTAAATTATTTATTTCACTCAGTGGGCAAAGTTCTGGTAGACTTATTTACACTGTTTACAACAGAAGTAATGCAACAAACATGCAAGAAGTTGCACTATTCAGCAGGACACACTCCTACCCTCACAACTGAATGACAGCGTCTTTGTTAAACAAGACTGGTTCTGATCCCATGATAGGGCTAAAACAAAACAGAAGTTATATTACATGGCATGGAACCCAACAGCATAAAGCAAAACAAAAAAAGTGTTAACTCAAAATTATTCACGTTTCAAAATCAGTATCATATATTTCAGGAGAAGAAGACTACTAAAATGGGAGATGGTGAGTTATACGTGTGCACATAAATAGACAACAGATTCCTCTAAATTTTATTGAAAATGTGAGAATTTTTTGTACTTTAACGTTCAAAAATTTTCCTTTTTTGTAACGACAATTCCAGCTGGACAGGGTTAATCTGAAAAGACTAAGAAGTCATATTTGATGCAAGAAAAACTGAAGAACTCATCTACCAGTACCTCAGATGCCTCTAAAACTAAACTAGAGTTTTTTGTAGGGAAAAAAAATGGTGTTCATGATATTTTCTGTATCTAAAGTAAGTACATAAGTACAAGTAGAACCAAACTCTTTTTCTCATTTGCTTGTGTGAACAAATACAAACTATTTAGAGGGATTTTCTTGATATGGATTTTTTAAAAATAATTGTTATTTTGCAGACATTTCTGTCTCAGAAAAATAATACAGAAAATGAAACAGACACTATTAAAGTTATTGAACTTCTTTCTTCAAAGTTCTTGCAATTGACTGATTCTGGGGTGAGAATTCAACACTTCTTTCCCCAGTGAGATCTATTCTACTTTTTTAAAGCTTCAAGTTCACTTCAGTTCTTAAATTAGGGGTGAAATTAGACACAAACATTGGTTCTGCTTATTGCAGTCATATTTCTACAACAATATACAAACAATGACAAATTTATCAAAACAAAGCTTACATAACTATTTTTATTTTGTTAGTAGTAGTTTCACTCACTGTCAAAAAAAGGGAGGAAGTCTTTTAAGCAAAAGTCTTCTAAAATACTTAAAACAGGATTCATGTTTTTTTATACTTACTAGGGGATGGATTGCACTTTAAGCTCATTATAGCAGAAGAAGAGACGCAAAAGTTCCACTGCATGTGGAGGAGGATCAGCAGGCACATTCACACTCCTACAAAGCCATTGTCCCCTGCAGCTCACTCCCCATGACAGCTACTTTGTGGTCCAGATCTAGAGCTGGGCGACCATCCTGAGAGTTACCCAAGAAGCCTCTTTATTCCCCCTCAATAGGCAAACAGCAGATTTCTGTTCTCCAACTGCTCCCTCCAGCTTCACTGCCAGGGTGCAAAGTGTCTGTGTGGAGATGAAAACCCACATTGAAGGCTCACAATAGGCAAAGATTTCCTATACAGCTTTTCCAAATCGACACTCAGGGACAAGTACAACATGGTGCTTCACCTTCTGTTTTGGTGAGTGACTGTGAATGCTGTTGATGGTAAGAAACTTACCATGACACTCAGCCCTGTTATGAGCTCTCACACGCCAGAGCATTCCAACTCAGTGATATGCTACATTTAGACTTTATCCATGAAGCTGAATGCACCGTTGAATACAAAATACTACACAGGAGTAACAGCTCACAAACTGACCTTAGATATCTCACTATAGGTGCAGAGCAACAGCATTAAATCATAAAACAGAAAAAAACCACATCCCACTCAGCCCTGGCTCATTACATCACCATTTCTTTTTGATTAAAAAGAAAAAAAAAAAGCAAGCATTACACCACTAGTTATTTATCTAGTAGAATAACTTCTTTAAGAGTTTTGGCGCTGTTTCACTTAAGCTTTGTAATTTGTCTTGTAACATTTTTTAATATACCACATGAATAGAAAACTACATTTCAAAGAATGGCAAAGCCACAAGTTACATAACAAGGGCTGCAAAGTGGAATCCATTTTAACTCATAATAGGTATAATTAGCACAATAGAAATTAATCACGTCATATTTCAGTGCATCTTTAAAATGTTCCAGATGCTTTATGTTTTCAATACTTCATCTGTATTTACTTAAATTCTTATTAAACGAAGTTTGTACAGGAACAGTACATAGACCTGACAGCTAAACAACAAATTGCTCTTTTTTTTTCACTAGGGTGACTAAACAGGAGAAAATTATATTCTGTTTGCTGCTCACCTCCTCAAACAAACCAAACAAACTTATCCAAATATAGTGCTATACAGGACGTGAGATGAGATGACATGTCACCCTGTTCTCTGTTTGTTTTTTTTTTTCCTACAAAACTTTATGGTCTTAGCAAAGAAAAGAAAATAAAAGCACAAAACAAAGTAAAAACTCTAATCCTTGAGATCCTCAAAGAGAGTCTCCTATGAATATTTCATCTTCCAAATCCAGTCTGAAACCCTCTATGCTTATACTTCATCCTAAAGATTATTCTCTACCTTAAAATTTTGGTGTCTGTTCCTAGATAAATTCTGGTTCATCTTTCCTCGTACAGCTTCAATATTCCCTCTGCTTTCCCTTTTGTTGACTGTCTCATGCTAAGTATTTTTCCACATAGGTCACATCTCCCACCCATAACTATTTTTACATCAGAATCTGATGCCTACATGGCCAAACACTTACCTACAATGCACTTTTCACTACCATGACTAAGAAAAAAGCCGTGGTTTCATTGCCCATGTGAGAGCCTGGCTCACTGCATGCAGCCGGCCTGAGGTCTCCTCCTGAAGCCTGACACAAACAAGTGAAGCTAGTGGAATTTACAGCACCACTGTGACCTCTGCCTTTAACCTTGAAAAAGCCATGTTATCTCTACAGCACCCTCCTTTCTCTGGTAACACAGACAGATTCCTTGCAGAGGTTTTTCCGCTGGAGAGAAGTATTTCAATGATTATTATTCCTCTGACTATTCTAATACAGAAATCTTCCCACACAAAATGTTTTTCTTAGCTGCAAACGATAAATCTTCTGATTTTTGATCCTTCTGTGATCTCCCCTGTCTGCACAACTTCATCCACCACACTAGTCTTTCACTAGTCAAATACAATAAACTGACATCTGTATTACAGCAGCCACTACAGTCACTCTCTCCCACTTCTCTAACATGTTCTCCCTCCACTTTTCAAACTCCCCAGTTATGTCTGGAACTATATAATCTACCAAGAGAAAAATCCTTCTGTTGCTATTTTATATCGCCTAATTTTTCTTCCATTTTTTGTTCCTGTCCCTGTATGTCTGACCTCCATGAAGAAGTCTCAGTTATAGAAATATTCCCTCTTATAAACTACTTGCATGTGTTGCTCCTCCACCACCTCCTCTCTCAATGAAGAATTTGATAAAGCAGCTTTCTACTTATTTCTGTGCATCTCCTTGGACCAAGCGTTTTGATTGTTTTCTGCTTAGGCCATGTACAGCCACAGCACAACTGTCTTCCACCAAGAGGCATCTCTTGTTTCTTACACAAGCACAGTCCAGTAACTGCTGATCTTTCCATCCTCTTATTTGTATTGGTTCCTCTGTCTTCCAAGCTAAGTGGAGCAAGTTATTAAGAAAGTCCTTGGTGCATGGAGACAGCACATACACATTCCAGCCTATATAGCACTTTGAGGTACTTAGACAAGCTTCATTACTGAATAATCCAAGCACTTAACAAGCTTTAGGTATTTATCCCCGCAACAGCCCTGTAAGAGATCCCTATTTTTACCTGATGGGGAACTGAGGCATAGGAAAACTACTTATGCTACTTAGCTGCAGGATATCTGTGATAACTCAGGAACCAAAGCTAAGTCTCTGATAACGCAGGCTAGAATGTTAATCTACAGACTATTCCTCCCACTTCCTAAATGATATGGGTTCATAAAACCTTATTTATGTAGTTTTTCCCCCTGTTGCCCTTGGAGTGATCTGTGCAGATATGAGCTATTTTGGCTGGCTTCAAGGAAAAGAAATGGTGTCTCTTTTCCTCCCTCTCTACACCTTTAGCCAGAAATTGTTTAGTCATTTGTATTTTGCGGTGTGCAGCACTTCTAATTTCAGTCTCTGATACAATAATAATTAAGTGTCCCTATAGCTATAAGAGATGCGTTTAAAGTAAAAACAACAGAAGACTGGAAGGAAGGAATGTATTATGTGTGGTTTCTGAACAGAATTCCAAAGCAACTGTGAAATCTATGTTACTTCCAGTACCATCTTGTTTCACCTGATTCTGAAAGTATTTTGTACTGGTTATATTTGTGTGGTTTATTTTTATGTGAAAAAGGATTATTCATTTTCTGTCATCTACCTTTCCATGTACATTCTACTTACTAAAATATTTGCATTCTACTCGTGTCTCCGAACTCAGATTTTTATGTGGAAACATGGGAGATATTGGCCTGACTACTGTGGATCCAGAGAGTATCTCAAACAGCATTCATAAAAACCCAGCATACGTTTTGGTTACGTGAGTAATGTTACATTAAACAAATTACACATCCTGCAGTGGACTTGGGCCAAAATGAACTCATGGTATGCCAACACATTAGACCATCTAGAAACATTTGTTCCACTTCAGAAGCCTTACTCCATCATGCTACTTTAGACCTTCCCATCTTGTATATTCAGACTTCCTCCTGGCAGCTGATGTAATAACTTATGCCCCTGCAGCAGTCAGTGTGCACAGCAGCACAAGCTGCAACACTGTGCCTTCCTTGTAACCTGAGTCAGTTCATCAAGGAGGTTACATCAAGGCCGTGGGGTTTGGTCTCAACAATCTAACCTTCTCTACCACTGAAAATCTTGCATAGCATCAAAGATATAAAGCTAAACTAAAATCAAGTTCAAGGTTCAAGATGAACTACAGATCATTAGATTTTCTTTCTGGGAAGAAAAAATAAATAAATAAATAAAATGGACCATTTTCCAGTGCTATAAAGGCATCTGCCTCAGGAAAGTATGTTCCATCACACCATACTGCTCAACACCCTTTGTCAAAGCTTTCATTAAATATGGAAAGAAAAAAAAAACAAATTCTAAGCATTGTTCTATCCAGGACAATGATGTCCAGTTTTCCCACCTTAAGTTTTTACTGAAGACTGGGATTTTGCCTATGCACTAAAGAATTCTAGTCTGTTACCTATTTTGAAGAGACAACTGCACTGTATCATGAAGAAACACTGCCTATACAGAGATATCTGCCAGAGGTAGCCACTATGACTTTGCCGGTACAACTCCTCAGAGACTTCGCTATTACAAATTATTATTATTTGTATCAGACAGGTAAATCTGATTAAGTGGACAACAGGGAAAAGAAGAGGAAAAGGTGATGAACAGGAACCTTGTTGAAAATTGTGCCTAATATAGACAAATATAATAAATAAAAACTATTTCTTGTGGACAGGTAGAACTTTGGGAACTAAAATGGTTTTTTTCCTCATTACACAAAATTACTGTTTCCTAGGACTAAAACTGTACAACATCTATACCCGTGTTTATGTGAACTTAAAAACAAACCAAGTATGCTTTCTAAATAGCAGCAAATTTATTAAATTTATTAAACAAACTATCTGCTTCAGACTGAATACTTTCCACACCCCATGAATTGATCAAGTCAATATAAATCTATTCCTTGTATTCTTTACATTTCTCAAGGGAAGAGGGAAAGAACACCTAACAATATGAAGTCCATTTAAACAACTTAGACTGACAAAATATAGTTTATGCACAGGTGGAAATCTGAACATCTGTTATCTAGTTCACTTTATCATTTATAAACTACTAAACAATGTCAAGAATGTTGAAAATAGCAGCTTAAAATTAAGTCACGGGAATAGGAAGAAACAGCCAATTGTGCTGCTAGGAATAAATAGCTAATTGTGTTCCCAATTCATTTAATATGATGATGAAACTAGGTTTGTGTAAATGTATAAATATTAATATAATGAACAAGCAAAATCAAGTTTTGAGCCTGCAGCCAATGTTCTACATGAGAAGTTACAGGAGCACTACTCCTACACTGCTGGGGACATACTATGATGTTAGAATACATAGGCAAGTCAATTTTACCAATATGAATTATCCACGCACAGATTAGAGCCACAATGTCCATTTACATATAAGAGCACATCTAGATGAAATTACCCCAACCTACGGATGTGTCCCAAACTGGGACTTTTAACTGGGTCAGGTTGAATTAAAAGGGTAAAAAGAAAAAAAAAAAAAAACACATCCAAAACAAGGCCCGTCATGCCATAAAATTAGGCATGATCTTAAACCATAACAGTGCCATGAATGAGCGTATGGCATCCACAAGTACCAACACACTAACATTTAGCTTGCTACATCTTACAGATGGAAGTATTTTACCACAGCAGGGAGAAGATCCTGGCAGGGAAGCACAGAAAACAATAAACACTGAAGTTTTTAGAACTGGATTTTCGGAAACTGGCCTCCATATTTGTGACATCCGAAGCTAGTCTGGAAATAAAGCCTTTAATTTCCTCTGTAGCTGTTGCCAAGAACACAAGGAACCTTGAGAGGAGGAGGAGGAGATGAATGAAGCTGCTGAATGACTGCGGAAAGTAAGGATTCTTAGCAGCAGCAGCATGCTGAAGTGTCCTCCCACGGCAGTGGAGTAAACACTGAAGATGGGTTTCTTTCTGCAAGGTCAAAAGCTCAAAGTATCAAAAGTAAACCTTAACTACCAAAAAACTCCATTACCCAATATATTTGTGGAGGTTAACACTCTAGGGTACTCAACTTTACAATATCCACAAAAGCTTTCTAGCAGTAGAGTTTGCTTCTGTGTGAGTTAGTATTAGCTTTCCCAGATTCTACCTACCTACAAAACCATTTTAGCATAGCCAAAGAAAAGATTGGCTGACTCAAAACTGGCACCACTAAAAAGCTGGATCTCAGTTAGCAGAAACCTCACCTTGACTTTTGAATGCCCCAAAACGTCACTCAGGGCTGTAATAAAGAATTGACTTCTGCATCTCCATCACTGTTCCACTAAGGATGTGGGACTGCAGGGGCAAGGCCAGGGCTGTGGAGCTGCTGGGGGTGTGTGGTGTTCTCTTTCTCACACCCTTTCCTGCTTCCCCCAGCAAGGCAAGCTGGGCCAGGCTGGGGACAGCGAACCAGGGTAGGTAATGGCCCAGCCATCCCCAGTTGCCACTGCAAGCCCTGGGCCTGGGCAGGAAGGCAGCCTCTGAGATGAGATGGGACAGGGTCAGGGTCAGGGTGGTTTGAGGCTTGGCAGAGGTACATTGGGGCCAGGGCTCAAATGCAGCTTTGAAGAGGTGAGTGAGCCCCACTGAGGTTTCTTACAGCCTTCTTTAAGACTGGACTCCCATGCCCTGAGCCAAGGCAGTCAAACATCAGATGGAGGTGGGAAAGGGACATGCTCGAGGCCCTGGCACATATGATTTGTACTTATAGAAACATATGCACTACACATTACTGGTCTTCTGAGCATGCAGGCAGTGAATAAACATAGTGCTGGCTCCATTGCCTCCGTGTCCTGGTCAGTCTCGCCAAGTCCACGAAGGACAGTGGTGGTTCACTTTCCTCTTCCAGCAAGAGTATTTACTCATAACAAATTCCCAATCCCGCTAGAAAAGAGGGGCCAGAAGGGATGGTGATTCACCACTGCCTCCCTGCAGTGCCCCTCTGGCCACACCACTGTGCCTCATCCTCCAGACAGGAGAACTGGTAAAATCCCACATGATGCCCAAGAGATTTCTACTTCACAGTCTCTTACTAAAAGCAACATTTACTGTCTAAAGGAAAGAGAGCAACTCTGTGCAGACTGCTTTATGGCTTGATGTGCAAGACTCCTAAGCAAACACACAAACCAGACCTCCACCCTTCAATGGGCTTCATAGCAGTGCTCCTCAATCTACTAAGTAAAAGCTGCCAGTAGTCTGTAAGATATTACAAGATAATCTCCAGAAATACTGTAGGATTTAAAAAAGGAGAAAGAAGACAACACACACACATCTCTGCACATGCAAGCCAGTACACAAACAAGTGGGGAAAACAAGCCTCATAAAAGAGCATCCAAAGTTTAGCTTCATTTTTATCTATTGGAAATGAAAAACACTCCACTACCACTGAAGAGGAAGGTCTTCAGTTTGTGTTCTCCAAAAGGTTCTGTAGTCCTTTGATTAAATAGGATTGGGAATCACTGCTATAAAACACCCATTACTGTAGCAGCTGAGATCCTCCTGAGTAAATTAGATCTGCACTGTACAGCACTGTCTCAATTGAAAGGAGCTATTTGCTCTTCAACTCAGACTTTAATGTTTAAAAAAAAAATGTTGAGAGACTGAAAGAATGTTTTATAACAATCATCCTGCTGCTGGTTATAAAGAAGTGTTCTGGAAGATATATTGGGAGTCAGTCTTTCATATGAGATGCTCATTTACTGATGATACCATTTTAGAAATCCAGCTTGTAATTTCACAGCATTTTCCTTGGCCATTTTATGTTTAAATAAAGCCAGTCAAATGAGCTTCTCAGCTCTAATAGATTTTGAGATCTTTATTTTATATACTTGCCTTTTTCTTCAGTTTCTCAGCTCCTGAAATAATAAACATTACTGTTTATGACTGCAAGCTAGTCACTCTGCTCCCATGCATAAGCAATCTAGTCCCACTTTCCTTGTGACATTTTCCAGGTTAAGGA
Source organism: Coracias cyanogaster (assembly GCA_033124195.1). Classification (NCBI taxonomy): domain Eukaryota; kingdom Metazoa; phylum Chordata; class Aves; order Coraciiformes; family Coraciidae; genus Coracias; species Coracias cyanogaster. Next base: position 18,268 of record JAVSBS010012927.1, on the reverse strand, counting down.
AGAAAGCTAAAGCTTATACTAAAGTAATAAAAAAAAAATCAGTTTTGTCTCCTGATCTTTTCCTCTTTGAGAGCTCTTCCGAACTGCCATTAGACATATCTTCAGCTTCCAGCCTGCACATCCTTCAAAGGAAACCCCGCCTGAACCCTGCCCATGAGGCAAATGAGCAGAGTAACCATGAGCAGGGTGGTACACATCACCTAGTGGGCTATACAGGTAACAAAGTGAGAAGTAGCTGCTACTTTTTTGCAGCAGAATGCCAAAGTCTACGTTAAATAAAGCCCAAAGCTCACCAGAGATGGCTAAAATGCCAATACTTTCTCCAGGGAATTGCTCAATACCTTTTTCCTTAATCTGCACTAGATGAGAGCTTTTTACAAAATGAGCAAGCATGACTCATTTTTATGACCAATGCACCATTCGCAAAATGCTTTCCAACCAGATTGCAGTTCAAATAAGACATGTGTATTGTTGCAAAACAAAATATGCTGGCTGAACAGAATGTATTCATCTATATTAGTTTTTCTTTCTAAATCCAGCACACTGGGAGCTAAATTAATCTGCTGAGTGCTAAATTCATCTACTGAGAGCTACTGTAGATTCAGGGAAATGTTTTGAGTGCTGTAGCAAACAAGTCTCACTCACTCAGGAGCCCTCTGTGGGCTGTTGGTGTTTTAACCATTTTGTTGGCTTTCAAGCAAGCAAGCAGTTGATAGATGAGGAAAACGCTCATTGATTTGCAGTGGCAGCACTACAGCCAATCAGCCCTAGAATAAGGCACAATCATGAATCTCTCCAACTATGCATATTTATATGCAGCTGTCGTACCTCCAAGTCTCCAGTGAATAGAAAGTGCTTGTGTGGCCACCAAGATGCACAATGCTACCCTGCAGCCTGCTCTCACTTAACTACAGTAGGGGAAGATGGAGTATAGAGAAACACATTTCAATTTCCCTAGCTAGGCTACCCCAGTAAAGTACATGTCTAATACAAATATGCTATACTCCTATAAATTCTTAATCCAGAGGCATTTTCAATGGGCTGCATCATTTAAAGGAAAGAAACATCTTGAAAGAATGTATTTTCAATAGAGTAGGCTGAGCTACCACAGCATAGTAACACACACAAGCTGCCTTGCCAACAGTGGCAAACAGCCCCATGGTATTGAAGAAAGGTAGAAGATGTATCTTGTGAATATAACTCCTCAACTCAGAAATGGTGGCAGGGGTTAGGAAGAGCAACACAGGGTTTTCCTTTTGTCTTAGCAAACCTTAAGAGTCGAAAACATACCAAAAAAAAGGAGAAGTCTGTGGAGCTGAAAGAGAGATGTCCTAGCACAAACACAGGTAGAGAAATGGCTCTGTGAAAAAGAAAAACCCGAGATGTGACACTTGGCAGAAGGCTACTGAAGTAAACACACTAGGGATTCAGGGGGCTAGCTAGCCTATTTCATGAATGAGCCATTAGGTGTCTACTGAACTAAAATAACATTTTAAGTTGTTTCCTACAGTGTACAGGCCCAATTTTACACAAAGCTTCTGCAGACGTATCAAAAGAAAGCCAATGCTGGAACCCAAACCATGCAATATCCAAAAGAAATTTAAACAAAGCCTTCACCCTTCATGTACAGCTGCGTGTGGCTGCTTCTGCTCAGCTCCATACAGCTGGGCTCACTGTCACATGTCCTTGAGGGAAGTCCACCCTAGGAGTTCCCTTGGGTTGCAAATTTACACGGAAAACTTATCCTTTTAAGTTAAGTTGGACCTTGCTGCTCAGGCAGTCACACTTGTGAACAAGGGTGCACACAAAAGGTTAAAATCTAAAATCATTACAATGCAAAGGCATAAATAAAAATAACATTTATATGTATTCTTCCAATATCTTCATTGAGTTGCCTGGAATATTTGCATTTGCTACTCCCTTGCAAGCAAGCCACAGTAAGACGTATGGGAAAGAATATGATAGAGTATTTTCACATCTGGTATATACAACTGAAAAAGACTACAATCAGATTTTATTTATTGTGGCAATCACATATAAACTTAACTCCTACCATGAAATTATTTTCATATTTTCAGTTTCAAAGAACAATACAAAAAGGCTTCCACTAAATGCCAAAAAGAAATCTCCTACATAGTACATATATACGCTAAATAAAACTGCTAATCTGAGAAAGATTGTTACAGAAATCTACATCATTATAAGATCAAACTCCAAGTGGTATTGTATCAAAATGATGAAAATCTTGTATGGATCAGGAAATGAAGCAAATGGACCTATTTTATCTTCAAGTTTATTACTGAAAATGGGTTTTATGATTTGCTGTGCATAGTTAAAGTGCTACCCAGACAAATTACAGCTGCTCTTTTAACCTGAACATAAGATGGCACAGTTCCAGCCAATCTGAAGTATGGTTTCTAGGCAGGATGTCAAATCTCAACCCCCTGGGTTCCAGAATGATGGATTGAACCTTGAAAGTTGCAGCAGAGCAGCATATGTGATTTCTGTACTGTATTTTGATCACTCATGAATATATTAAAGCATATCCATGCATATTATTCAAAGTTTCAGTTTATTGTTTTTAATGATCATTCAGAAAAAAAAAATAAAAGAAAAAAAGGGCTTTTTACAAAGGTAAACAAATACTAAAAATGCAATGCTAATTTAAAGGTAAAAGAACTGCTTATAAATTTGGGCTTTTTTTGTTTACTGAAGAGGACATTAGGTAGTAATGCAGCCAAAAGGGCACCATTTTAGAAGTCAGATCTCCTCACACAACTATTAGCATATACTACTTACCAATTAAATCTAAACATTAAAAAAGAAAAAAAAAAGCTGCACTTTTAGTATTATCAACTACTGCAAGTACATAACAGCTATTAACATTTTAAAAACAGGTTTTGGCATGCAAATACACTGTCCTAATGTTAGACATCAGCCACACTTCTCCACTTGCTCATTTTGATGCTCCAAATGTTGCCATACCACTAGTTCCTTAATTTGTTTCCCTCTCTTCTGTGTCCCTTTTACTTTCAAGAACAGTTTCCCTACAAAATGAAAATTAAACCAAGGAAAGATACCCCCCAAAATGCCCCTGAGAAAGCTGGGAGAAGGTGGAGGGTACTAATATCACAAAGAGAGACTATTGTGGACACTGTCCTCATTGTGTGCTTGAGGAGAGGTTTCCTGGGCAGGAACACCTCCCGCTGTGTGCTGTGTAATGCCTAGCACAGTGAGGAGGTTGGGGCTCAGCCTGTGAGTAGCATCATAATACAAGAAATAAATACGTTAACCATATCATCATATTGCACACTAAACCCCACTGAAACCTTTAGCTGGCAAGATGCACGTAAATATACACTAGAGTTTTCAGACTCGGGGGCAGAGCAAAGTTCCTAAAAGACTGGGGCAGCTCCAAGTGGAACACACACTTTTAGTAGAAATAAAGATGAAAACAAAGAGTGGAAAGTCAACATACAATGATCTTCTGAATAATTTGTGCAACTCAGCATTTTAAAAGCACCTAATTTACATATTTTTTGGCTAGTTAATGTCTGCCTCCAGGACATGTTTTTAAACATGGTATTAACACTGTGAATTTTCTGCTTTTACAATTTCTATGTGTTTACCCTTCAGAATCCTCTGTTTCCTTATGACAATTAAAAAAAAAACCCAACTTTTATTTTCAATTTAGTAACAGAGTTACCAAATTCTAGCTTAAGAGTGGTTTTAAATACGACCCCAAATACTTATTTTCTATGTATTTTTTACATCATGAAAATGGGAATAATACAATTTCAGAACCCAGTTAACTTGTGTTTCTGTAAGATTATTAGTTTAAAATAACCTATAGTTTTTAAAGTTCGTACGTTGGCCAAGACTGTATTACAGACTTATAGAGAAGACTGAGGCAGGAATGCACCCCTGGAGATTGCCTGGGCCAACTCTGCTCAGAGTAAGGTCATCTAAAGTAGGTTGCTCAGGACCGTGTCCAGTTGGGTTTTAAAGATCTCCAAGCATGGAGATTTCACAGCCTCTCTGAGCATCATGTTTCAGTCTTGACCACCCCCACAGTAAAAAGTTGTGGATTTAAAAATTATTGTTAAATGGAATCTCATATTTTCACTGAGTAACACTGAGAAGAGTCTGGCTCCATCTTCAGTACTGCATCACACCAGGCTTGTATACATATCATGCACATAATGGGTTCTTTTTAAACACAAGAAATTCAAATGTCTAAAGTTAATTAGCTTACAAACATGCCTTCCCATCTTTCCAGTTAATTTTTAGTATGTAGTTGAGGGCATGATCCCAAGAACAAAAAAAACCAAGAAAACTAATCAAGATACACTAACTTAAAGAGAAGATGGCAGAAATCCTTATTATCTGAGTGTCCAGAACTTTGCTCATAAGTTTGTACAGAGAAACCAGAAGTGACTGGATGAGATTCAGTGTAGATCCTCAGGGTTTAAAAATAATAGGGGTTTTTTTTGGTTTTTTTTTTTTTCAAGTTTCAAAGGAAATTAAGCACTGAGATTACTTTAAAACCTAAGGCATTTCAGGTGTTAAAAGCAACCCCTTTACTTTTTTGTTTGTTCTTTAAACAATGCTGTGGACTACAAAATAGGCTCTAAAATTTTACTGCATTGAAAGTAAAACACAAATATTTTAAGTTTCTAACACCATCTTTGCCATTGGTGAACTTTTCATAAGAAGAGCTATGAAGAAACACCTCTTAAACTGAAAGCATAACTACACTGAAGTTAAAAGGAAGTTTCAGTCAATTTCAAAATTAATTAAATAAATTTTTTCAACAAAGGTGTAGAAAATTAAGAATGTGACTGTCAGGCATTACTTGAAATTTGCAGGCTTTTGAAAATGTGTTTTTGAAATTTGATTGATTCTATACGCAAACAAATGATTACCAGACAAGCTGCCTCACTAAGCAGTTCACCTTTTTATTAATGTCATAAATCTATGTGTATTGCCATGATATGCAGCCCATAAATAAATCTCCCAAAGGAGTTAGCTAAAGCTATTAATTTAACTATAACATTTGACATGAGGAGCACTGTAGTTAATTGATTATAGTCTACATCAAAAACACTTTTGAATAAAATCTGTCTAATGTAAGGTGCTGCTGCTGCTGTTGGCCCTGAATTCCTTCACTCAATGAATCACCATTAACAAATGATCTACCAGATCCCCAACAACGGTACAAATTTGTCTTTTATTTCTAATTAACATTTGGTATTTTAACTGGAGAGATTTCCAGGCTTAGGATCCTATACTTAATCATCCTTATTTTTAATTTGGTGCCAATTGCTGAGCATTTGTTTCTTTGTTATTTCATTCTTTGACGTCTTACAAAACTGGGAGACTGAAGCGTTATTCACTAAAAGTTAAAGCAGAGAGGGCACAGCAGCAGCAACTCCTCCAAACTGCCTTTCCAGCACTTCTGGAAAACAAAAGCAAATAAAAGACTATGTACCTGTTCTGCCTGTTCAACCACAGATGCAGGGTCTACAAACATTTCAGTCTAAACAGGGGCAACGGAGCAGTCAGGAGATAGCTAGCTTCAGGCCTCCACCAAGGCAAGCCAAATAGGTAGCTTTCCTCTACTTGCCACAGACTGACTCAAGCTTTTTTGCTTATCACACTCCAGCAATGAAGTTCTGATTCTACTGGACTCAACAGCAAAACTCTTTTTCAGCAGGGTCAAAATTTTATGTAAGTTTATTACTGACTTCATAGCAGTGACAAAATCTGATATCTCATCACCAAACTCCTAAGACACCAGCTGCCCTCCTGTTTAAGATTACACAACAGCATAATGTTTTTTCCAATTATTAAATAGATATGTGTAGCCATGAAAGGGAAAACACAGAAGTAAAAAGGAAAGCAAAAACAAAATAAAGGACAGCTGCTAACAGTATATATGCTCTAAATACAACAAATGAATTTTCCAATATAAAGGCACGAATTTATTGCCAAAGTGCTTCTTTCTTTTGTATGGAAATGAAATTATCTTTTGTGGATTTTTTTTCTCCTTTTTATTTTATTTATTGTTACTATTCATTATCATTAAATTTCCTGTAATTAAGACTGCCGAATTAAAAACACATGGCTGCTTCTGAAGCCAGTACTTCTCACCGTACTGAAAACCCAGAACCATGTTTAGCCATGAAAGAGCAGATCACTTTTCATTATTACTACAGGATTTATTAAAACTTAGTATAGTACAGCTACAAGTTCTATCTACTGCCCTATCATGCAGTTACTGTACCAGCAAGTATATGCACTGCACAGCTTTGAAAGCCATCTCAGAGAGCATGCCATTGTAATGTAAAAATCCAATTCCCAAAATGTGTGCTGATTTGACTTCTAACAGACAGTCCATATAATAAGCTCAGGACATCCATTATTTTAAATAAATTCAAAACCACTGACTTTTATGAGACAAAATTGAGGAAACACTGCTGAAGCAATATATTTTTAGACCTCACTGGCTGGAAAGTTTTTCAGAAATACAGTTTACCTGCCACTTCCCCATTTTTATATGGTTTGCTTTATCATTCCGCATTTGTAGTTTATAATGCATTATTTACCCCAACCTATATCTGTCAGAGTTTTGTTTGATTTCACCTTCCACCTACAGACCTAAAGAAAAACTTCTTATCTAAATAAAATTTTCATATCACAGTAATGAGATACTAGATCATTCTTTTCAAGTAACATGACAGCTTGTTTCGAAGAATCAGAGAACCATTGTGCTGAGAGAGAGAGGCTGTCTAAAGATACTGTAAATACTTGTGCTCACAGTTTCTGATGAGGCCAATTTGCTGTGAAATGTCATTCTTTAGCTACACGAGGACATTACAGACCATGGGTTTTCACCTCCAGTCTTACCCTCTGCTAGGTAATAGATTTCTTCATATGTTATCTGACTGGTATTTAGAATACCAGGGGCTTGAAACTAGGTGATCTTTGAGGTTCCTTCCAACCCAAACCATTCTATGATTCTATGATATTATACTATTTTAGAAACCACAGAAAATTATTCAGAAGCTACGACTGAACTATAAGAGTAAAGAATTAATGTAAACTGTTAGGCAAATCTGTGCTGTGTGGTTAAAGGCAGAGTTAGCTGTGCTAAAGCACTGCACTATCAGAAAAACACACAAGGATCTCGTTTCATCACCTGCATAAATATAAACATGGAATCACTTAACTGAACAGAGGAACCTTATGACATAATGCTACCTCTTTTTGTTTTTTTAAACACTAAGCCTCACAACCAGTATTGGCCAAAGCTTTACAAAAGCAGCAATCAAAGGCTAGTACACAAACAGACAAGTGTCCGGTGAACATGTGATGCAAAGATTACCCTGTGTTTCCAACAAGGAAAAGGAGGCAGGAGAAACACTGGGAGTGATTAATAAGAAGGAGCTGAGCAGAACTCACTCAGATGAAAGCAGACGTGATTCTTGCACAAAACTGAGATATCTCAAAGTGGCATTACAGTGAGCATTGGAGAGTTTCATAACCCAGAAAAGAAACTTCCTGACTGGATTTCAAAATGAAGTAGCCACTGGAAGTAACCCAGGTGTGACACCTGTACAGCTTTCTAGTGCAACAGGCCTATATTGCAGCATTTTGAGAGCCCTGTGCTTTTGAAGTAAGAATTCTAAAGATAAACATAAAAGAAGAAAGTAAGTGGAGTAGTTAAACTAGTAAGTGACAGAGGAAAACAGAAAAAAGAAAATATCATGGAAAAAAAAACATGGGAAACCAATATGGAAAGCCTTTATTTCAAAACTGAATTCTTAATTTCAGGTTGAAGTCCATCTGAACTTCACTTAGGATTTTTGCTTGCTTGCTGTTAAGAAGGTGGTGAAAATCACTTTGTCACCACTTTGTTGTTCTCAGAGATAAAGACTGAAGTGTTTCACCATCAGAGGACCCAAATAAATGAAGCAATATCTGTGTAACAAGACCACTATTCTTTCTAACTTCTTCTCAAGCAACATGTTGGAAATAAATCATTTAAACTTTATTCTGGTATGTTTTCAACCAGAGTATGGTTATGTACTCAATTTTGCTAACTTTTGTGATATCACATGAGACTGCTGAGAAGACATAAGTTGTTACAGAATCAACAGAAATAAAAAAAATTAACAGAATAAAAAAATCAGAGTCTGTTTTCTTGTTTTAACTGTGAGGCTTTGAGTATGTATAGCTATCAAGAAGAAAAACAGAAAGGAGTGTACATGAGTGGAAAATAAACAGAAAACTGCTGAACAAGTACTATAATCCTGCTGTCTCCCTTTCTCAAAGTCCACTTTCCCTTCTGTTTTGTAAATCTTTTCCTATATTTCCTGCTGAAAGCTGGGTTTTCCTGTTCTCAGTTATGCCTCATTACCCATGTTGTGTACAAGGAGGAAAGTGACTTTGTTCTGGCTGGAAGATGTTCTCTTAGAGGACACATGATTAACTTCAGAACATTTTAAAAATTGTATATGTGCAAGCAATATTGACATCTAACTTTAGATTTTGGAAAAAAAAACCAAAACCCCAAACAAATAAACCAAAAAAAACCCCAGTAAACATATTTGGGTTCTTAGCACCAAAAATCTTATTTGATATTGTTTTCTGGAAATGCCAGCTCAGAGACAGAGTAAAGCAGATGTCTCACTTGTAATTTCATCCATCAGTTATTCTGGTCTGATAGCTGTGCAACAGCAGTCTCCTATGCTACCATAAAACCATGAGTTCACTCTCTAGACTGCATCACAGAGTCCTCACTGCTTACTGGCTCATTACTCATGAACGCACTCTACCAAATTATTTCAGCTTAAAACAGATTTTTCAACATACACTTCTTAGTTAGCATGTTGCACTTTTTTGTTAACAGGCAAAATGTCAGAGATCACAGAGGTTTCATTTGGGTATGCTCTGAAAACCTTGAAAACTTACCAAGGATTGTCCATCTGCTTCTGGTGCCCCTTCCTTCTCCTTTTTTTTTCATAAATTTGGGTCACAACGGACCCCTATTTGTTTCCTTTCCTGCTCCTCTATTTCCAAAATCTCATCACAAGTCAGATACTATTGCAGAGATACTCCTGTGAAGTTTCCTTCAATTTCCACTGCAAGCTCAGATTTCTTGGCAATAGCAATTCTTCTCATAAGTTTCTCAATTTTTAAAAGGAATATAAAAATAACTGTTTAGTACAAAAAATCAGTTGTTTCATACTCAGAAGATGAATAATATTTTGAGTGAAATACAAGCCCAGCACAGAAGTGCAGCAGAAAGACCAGCTACTGATTAATTCCTACATCTGCCCTATCATTATTTTGACCTCATTTATCATCTTTGAGGTGTTCAAATAGATAATCTTCATCATCTCAGCAGACCAGCCACACACCATAAAATATCACGGTACCGATAATATCAAATGCATTGTCTAAAACCTGCAAAAAAAAAAGGTGTGTTGAATTCAGCAGTAAAAAGCTGAAGGTACACCCTGGAAAAACTTGGGAGGGATGTAGCTGATAAGGGATCCGTTTACAGAATGAAATAGGCAACTGTGCTTTCCTCTAAAACTCAAAAGTGGACAGGATAAACACTGCAGAAAGAGAAGTTTGTATGTTGCTAATGTGTGCAGATTTGTGTTTGCGTTTTTTGTTTTGTTGTTCTTTATTTTTTTAACCAAATCCAGGGGAACAGAAACTTTTCTGCCTGAGAAGATATAAAGAAGAGTGGATTTTCAAAGAACACACCACTCTGGTGGATTACACTGCTTAAAAATAAGCAATCTCTGACTAGAAAATCTGTTTTCCAAGAGATACGTGATATACTGTGCTACTACTATACATTTGCAAACAGATTAATTTTAACTTCCCTCCAACTATGAGCTGGGAATCATGGTGATCAGTGGCTCATCTTTGAATGTTACCTAGGTATCTTTACCTGTAAAGATTTTCATATGGCTTTGAAAACACTATTTAGCAAATATGATTTTAGTGCACACCTACTACTTGGTATCCTCATAGTTCCTAGTTTTTTAGAATGTATTATGGAAACCTGCTATGGAACGTGCTTTCTAGAATCCTTAGCTTGCCCACATCCTTGCTCTCATTTCAGACCACGTGGTGTTTACTGCATCATTAATTCTACTCTTGTTTTACTTTAGTACCTTCTTGCCTGTGTTCCACACAGTTGTATTTTCCTTTTTTTTTTCCCCCACTTATATGCAGAACACCACAAATTAGAATTTTCTGCATTTTCCTCAAAAACAACCAATATCTCCAACATACCTTCTCCTTCCTTACTCCATCTATTTTGTTGACATTTTCTACTTGCTCTAACAAACTTGTTTTGGATGTTCCAGTGTATTTTGTCTCCAGCCTATTTTTGCTTTCCAGTTTGAGAGCTTCTTGGCAGACACGGGCCATAAGTTTGCCTTGCAGAGCATTGGGGCAAACAGTCAATGCTTAATGAATAAGATGCCTGGTTGCTCAGGAGGAAGTAGACAGGTGTTTTTCACCATGTTATGAGACACATTCTGCCCTACAAACTCCCCAGTTCACATCAAAGGAGAGAATCTAAAGATTACTTTGAACACTTTTGACAAGAAATTTCCTATCTACCTACATAACTTTGATGGTATTTGATGCATTTGTCAGTGTCCAATATCAATCACCTTTAAAAGGAAGATACGGTAGTCTACTGCAGCTCTAGCTAGCATAACAAGACTTTGGCATTTACCATTTTTTTATGGAGTTTGTCATTTGCATGCTCTCCAGGCTTATTCATGGTGTGTTACTGAATCCATTGGCAAACTACTCATCTTTTGTATGTGCAAAAGGATTTGTTTAGCATTAGATACACATGCTTAGCTTTGTACATGTCTGTTTCTTTTAGTGGTAAGAAGACGCTAAGTAAAATTCAAACAAAATTACCACAATGCTCAAACCTCAATTTATCTTTAACTGTCCTGTAAGTATGGGATCTTCCCTCAAGCACTTTTGTAGCCATTTAGGAAGCTGCCATCCTGAAGCTGAAACAGCTTATAATTTGTTAAGTTTGTGAGTTTTGGGGTGGGTTTGTTTTTTTTTTTCATCTATCCACAATTCACTGGTAAGTACTCTCCTTTATTTAAGCTTTAGTGAAGTGGGGCTTTCCCACTGAATTTCAGTGGCACTTTTCAGATGCCTCTTGGAACAACAGACCTATGGATGGAGAAAAATACACCACAGAGAATTTGCTCCTGGACCAAGAGCTCCAGGAGAGTTTTTCCTCCTCATTTCAGAAAGCAACACAGGTATTCAGGCCCTGTACCAGGAAATACAGCTGCAGAAAGTAGTCATGTTAAAGGCTGAAGATACTTCTTTTCCCAAATGTCATCCACTTAAGTAGCTCTTGCCTTATAAATCTGTTTGCCAGACATGAAATATCATCATAATGAAAGAAGTTAAATTTTTCTGACCAACTCTTTCCTTAATAGCAAATTCACCCTGAAATGTTAAAAAACTGTGTTGGCAGTGGGTGGGGACAGAGTAATAGGAGAATGGGGGAAATGATGGAGGGAATGGAAAGATAGAATGAAAAGAACACAAGGGATCATCTAGTCCACCGTACTTCCACAAGGCAGCACCAGTTATTCTTGTCTTTCCTAACACATTTGGCTAATAAGTCCACTTCATTCAAACTTTCCTTGTAAATGAGATTATCAAGACCTCTAATTATCATCATTGTACACTGCCTCCTTCTTACTGTACTGTGCCCAAAGCAGGATATGGCACTCTAGACTACCAGCATACTCACAACTAAGCAGGGAGTGTATGTCAACAGCAGTCACACTCACTGTGCAGACACACATTTAAAACTGAACTACTGACAGAGAGAAACACATGCCCTGTTCTTAAATCGCTAAAGCTCATTTCTCAGAGATATACAATCACCCTTTAATCATCTGAACTTGGAAGCCAGTTCTAACATGACACTGGATAGCTCAAAATAAAAAGCTCCATTAGTTGCATCACAGAAAAATGCAAATAAGTACTTAGAAAATACTTGTTCTTCAGTGTCTCTAGTACTTGAATCACCACTGATCAGAAATAATTTCCATTCTGAAGCATTTGTTTAGCAAAGAATATAGAAACAGTCTTAGCAAAACAGGTGAGGAGACCATATACTCATCTTCAGTGCTAGTGCCACAACTGACAACTCTGCATAAGAACAGAGGGCATGGTGCCCACATTTTTGGCTGAGAACTATGTCCTTTCATGAGAAATGTAAAAAGCAATGGGATAATCGTTTGAATGACAACCCAGTTAAGAGCTGTGTCTTTAAGCCTTCCTTAAACAATGCTGAAACATTTCAGCAGGCTGATATTGGGAAACAGCAAAATACCAAGGAATTTGAGTCCAGTTAAATGGAGGGCTGATGCTGGAAGAGAGCAAGCTACTAGAGTCACACAGCCAGAGAGCAGGCTATGGGGCCTCCATGGAGAGTACTTTTGGTTTCCCAAGGACTCTGTCTTGCTACTAGTCATGCTGCAGTAGGCAATGCTGCTTTGGTTACAGAAGTATACTGCACAGGTTTCCCAGGCATAAGAGAAAAACCTAAAGGAGATGAAAGCTCAGGGAAGTAACTTACTGCATGGCTGTACTCAAACTTATATGCAGCATAACGACCTGTGTGCAGGTCTCATGTGACATATATTTATAATGCTGTAACACATATTGAGCTAGAGTAACGCACTAAGCATACAACTTCTGGTGGTTTCAGTGGTCTTATTTATGTGAGTATAGGAGACTTATCTACAGACAACGCCTTTGAACTAGTTTTTCCATATATTTCTGCTATCATAGTATCATAGAACCATTTAGGTTGAAAAAGTAATGGGTCGGTTTACCACAGACCTTTAAGATCACCAAGTTCAACTGTGAATATAACACCACCAAGTCCACCACTAAACATGTCCCTAAGTGCCATGTCTACATATCTTTCAAATACCTCCAGCGCTAGTGACACCACCACTTCCCTAGCCAGCCTTTTCCAATGCTTAACAACCCTTTCAGTGAAGAGATTTTTCCTAACATCCAGTCTAAACCTCCCCTGGTGCAACTTGAGGCTATTTCCTCTTGTCCTTTCATTGTTACTTGGGAGAAGAGACTGACACCCATCTCGCAACAATCTCCTTTCAGGTAGTTGTAGAGAGCAATAATATCTCCCCTGAGCCTCCTTTTCTCAAGACTAATCAACCTCAGTACCCTCGGCTGCTCCTCATAAGACTTGGGCTCTGGACCCTTCACCAGATTCATTGCTCTTCTTTGGACATGCTCCAGCACCTCTGTGTCATTCTTGTAATGAGGGGCCCAAAGCTGAATACAGTGCTCAAGGTGCAGCCTCACCAGTGCTGAGTACAACAGGATGATCCCTGCCCTACTCCTGCTAGTCACACTATTTCTCATAAAGGCCAGGATGCTGTTGGCCTTCTTGGCCACCTGAGCACACTGCTGGCTTGTGTTCAGCCAGCTGTTGACGGACACTCCCAAGTCCTTTTCCTCCAGGCAGCTTTCCAGCCACTCTTCCCTAAGCCTGTAGCGTTGCATGAGGCTGTTGTTACCCAAGTGCTGGACCTGGCACTTGGCCTTGTGGAACCTTGTACCATTGGCCTTGGCTAATTGATCCAGCCTGTCCAGATCCCTCTGTAGAGCCTCCCTACCCTCAAACAAATCAACAATCCAACCCAACATGGTGTTGTCTGCAAATTTACTGAGGGTGCCCCTGATCCCCTTATCCAGGTGACTGATAAAGACTTTGAACAGAAACTGTATCCCCTTCCACCCTCTTTTAAACCCCCAACCTATTCACTGGCAGGGGCAGAGTGAGAAATCATGGAATCATAGAACGGTTTGAGTTGGAAGGGACCTTAAAGATCATCTAGTTCCAATTTCCCTGCCATGGGCATGGACATTTAAGAAGGAATAAGAAAACTCATGGCTTAAATTGATAATTTGTTAATGTTTCACATTGTACAAAATCACAAGCACAAAGATTAAAGAAGTACAAAATACATAATATGTTTGTCACATGACACAGTGAACAGGAAATAATTCAGACAATTTTCCCTCAGAAAAGGCTAGTTCATTAGGAGCAAAGTTATCTGGAAGGAAATGTGTCAATTCATTTGCCATTTTAAAAAAAGTAGAGTGTTTTGAAATTGCTCAACTATTCCATTTAGATATTTTCACAATGAAAATGTTTTGTTCAAAGTTCAAAATCACTTTCTTTTCTTGCCCCAAAGACTAACATAGATATGCAGAAAAGCAAACCAAAATTAAATATTTCAGAATTACTGATATTAAATATTTAAGTTGATCTGACTCACCTTCCCCCAATCTTTATTTATATAATAATATATATTTTATCTTTTCTACTATTTTTAATTTTTTTCACTATTGAAAAAAAAATATTGACATACATTGTAATTATTTCTGATACATCTTCAAGTTCTGTGAAGTCATTCCATTATTTTTTTAATATCTTTTAATAAATATTTTGAGTGTTTCTTTATCCTCCCTGAATTTTTTTTATCATTAGGGATATTTTTAAAAATAGTCTTAATATTAAAATGTTCTCCCAAGGCCTTAGTCAAGTATTTCTCACATTATAGACTATTTTCTTATAGCAACTAATTATGAAGGTGCAGACAGAAGTTTTTAACTTAAAGTGAAGAATAGGTATATAGAAGACATAAGAAATGCTGGCAATGACTCTGATTTTCAAGGAAGTATTAAAATCAACAACTCAAGGTCCAAGGCAAAAAAAAGTGCTCTAAATAGAGATAAAATGTAATATAAAGCAAGGGGTTTCAATTTTTTTGCTGGGGGAAATAGAGTGCATTGCAGTTGTTGAACTTTGGAATACTACCATAAACAAGGATATAGGTACTCAGAAAAGGATGTTCTTGCAAAACTGGCAATAAATAGCAGCAACAGTAACATATATACATAACAGTTTCTCCACTCACAGTCATCAACTCATTGGCCTCTAACAAAATTGTACTTAGTGTCTGGTAGAGGTTTATACCACGGAAGAGTATTGCTTCAGCTGTTTTAAATACACTGGACGTGTTTGTTGCACTTGAGGAGAGATATGTCCTTGATGGGTTGTCTTCTGCATCTGTCGGTTAAGGCAAGATCTTTGCCATCCAATAAGCTGCCTTCTTCATGCCCCTTGATGCACAGCCCCAAAAGACTTTTTGACATCTCCCTCAATCAGGTCAGCATTTTGCTTTTCAACCAATAAGAATACCATAAATCAACAGGCAGCAAAATTCTGCAGTTACCAAGAACATAAAACACCCAATATTTAAATAATCTATTTTTTTCAGTAAACTACTCATTTTGTCTAACCCATCTGAGCTTCTATGAAAATTGACCGTTTACGCAAAAAGGATATGTACAAAACTAGAAGTTAGGTTGTGGGTCTGGCCAGGGCCGGTCTCTGCCACAAATAGCCAGTCCAGAGGAATGATCACTAACAAGCCTTAATTACAACAGACTGCGAGCTAAGTGCCTAGGTAGTGTTCATTTTGCACATTTTCACATATGAATGTCTGTATTTTTTTAGACATTTCTAAGTTTGATGTCAAATGGTATTTTGCCAGGGGAAAAAAACAAACAAACAAACAAACCCCCAAAAAAACCCAAAAAATGCAACCTGTAACAGTTGAGTGCTAAAATCCTACCTTCTAGGCAAGCAGAGATCTAAATGTGATTCAATATTAAATGTATGTGTATGTGTTAGTAAATATATACTTGTAAAACGGTCACTGGCAGCACAAATTTGAAGTATTTATATGAAGACAGAACATTTATAAGTACACCCAGTCATTACAATGTTAAAAAAATGGTCTGCTGTACTAGCGGCCAATATTGCTGAAATCAGCATTTTCGCTATGAAGTTATTAATATTCTGCTTATTGATTATCATCTGTTTCATTGTATCCTCAAGCTGCCTGAGGCACAGATCAGATGGTATGTGCTGATCTGGACCCACTGTCTCAGAGATGTGAAAATGTTCAAGCCAGAACACTTTAGTTTACCAGCCCTAGGACCTTACCAAGATACTATGTTATTACAGAAAAGAAGGATGCATAGGACTGTTTGCTATCTTTACTGCCAAGGCTGCATTTTGAATCCCTGAACTGAATCTGTCAAAGTCTTTGTAGCAACTTACAATGTTTCATATACAGAGAGGTTAATTCAAATATTCCAGTACAGACTACATGTTAAGTTTTGCATTAAAAAATATTTTATCTAAGCAAGCTGTTTTTCTGGCTAACACAAGTATTCCAATATCTACACACTTCAAAAGAGGATTTCAATTCTGCTTAGTCAATAAAGAGAGATCTAAATGAAAAAAAAAAAAAAACAAACCAAAACTTCTATATGGAAAAGTCCAGCTAAGAAGAAACATCCAGAAAACATTTAATTTACTTGGTGTCAGTATTTCCCTTAAATAAAATGTTAAGGATTAGACTCTCACTTGACGAGGAATGCTACAAGTCACATCTGGGGAAGTAAGGGAAATATACACAAAGGTCAGGCAATATTACACACAAGATCTTAAAAAATCTTCTCCTATTATTTAGTGGCCTGGCCAATAGTCCAAGACCCTTGGGCTAGTAGGTCCCAGCTTTTGTTTTTTTCAAAATTAACTGGAAGACATAGGTATAAGTAATTGGTGCAGTGCTAGAAGAGGCATAGTTAAGAAGATGGCAGGCACAGTACTCTTTCCTTCTGCTTGTTCCAAGCATCAGTAACTAAAACTTTCAGAATTGCAAAAATTTTATTCTGAAGCAGAGATTTTACTTTAATAAAAACATTTTTTGGGGGGAAATACTAGTTCTAATGAAGTCAAGTGGGTACTAGGCCAAACAATTTATCCTCAAAATCAGTATTTAGCTAAACGAAAAGATTGGTGATCTCTTCTCAACAATATTTTAAAGCCTAGCACCTTTTCTGAATTTTGTTCCAATTTATTTTTTCCGAATAGTTCAACTAAGGATGTGTTATGTAGGCTTATAAGTAGAGATTCTTCTGTATTCTGTCCTGAGACAAATTAAAAGTCAATATTCAGCTCATTATGTTTTTCTTGTTTCCTGACTATTTACACATCTTTAAAACTAGGATAAAGGAACAGAAATCTAATGTTTTAGGGTAGCATTTATTTCCCTGCACTGAAAAAACAAACAAACAAACAAAAACAAATAAAAAAGCCCAAACTTGCAACATCTGTCTCGTAGCAAGTAAAATTGCTATCAAGAAATGACTTCTCATGTTTTCATGAGATAAATGTTAATTTTTGTCCAGATAGATTTTGCATATTTGCCACAACTCATCTATGAACTCCTCACAGAAAATCCCAAGAACACAATGTAAATTTAAAATGCTACTGCTTGTTGTCTAAAGACACTTCAGTTTTATGGTGGGGGTGTTGATGCTTTCAACCTTTTTATCACCTGAAAACCCATCAACAGCTTTATAATGATGAATGCAACACAGTTTAGTTCGTATCTGCAAAATTCACTTTTGAAAACGGCAGATGTGTGCCAGCACATCTGGAAACCACTTTTAATTATACTTTCCTCAAGTGGGAAAGCAGTAGCTTGTATCCATAGTGAAGCTTTTATAACTGACCACACAAATGCTAGCAACCACCTGTGCTTTACACTGATTTTCATTATAGAGTATATCACATTACTACCCTATTATTCCAGAATGACATTTGAAGCTGTTGTGTGACTAAGCTGCAGCAAGTGTGGTCTTGAAAAGGCCTCTACTCTACAAAAATGTAATAAACTTGATTGCAGTTAGGGTACTTACCGCTGAGTATATCACAATATGCACACTCCTAAAGTTGGCTTCTCTTGCCCTGAAAGTCATAAAAGATATACATTAACAATCACGGTTTCCAGTCTGGGAATTGGAATTTAGCTAACTAATGTATGCCACCAAACGAGATACCTTGTAAGTATTTTAATTCCTCTCCAGTATTTCTTTCTTTCCTATTCTTAATACAGGATTATTATAGTGAAATACTCTGCTTCTTCAGCCATGATCTGAGATTACAAAAAGCAATTTCAGCTATGATCTCTCAGTTTAACAGTATTTCAATTCTGTCATAAATATTTTCATAGGTTGCAAACATTGTGAGTTACACGACTAGGTTGGGTTTTCTTAACTTAACCTT